>JAHKKF010524834.1:2253-14785 GCA_019740295.1 Labeo calbasu | reverse complement strand
GAGTGGTCTAAAATAGAAAAAAAAAACAAAAACATGATTGATAGAAAAAAATTGTACATTTTTGAAAGAACAGTAAACAGCCAGTCAGACATACAGCTTGACAGCTATTTTGAGAAGACGGCATGCATGTGTTTGTTTATGAGGAGATGGCTTAATCAGCGCTAGTTTCCTGTGCCTGCAAGTGTTCTAAATTCCTCCTAAACACCCAGGAGAGTGTCTTTCGTCTGTCAGTGCAACCCGTCACAGCGCTCTTGCATAGTTTTCCTCCGAAATGCTTCTCTGTCATTCTCTGACTGACTTCATTGTTTATCCCTCCATTCTTTTCCTATCTGTGATATGTTCTTCGTTAGATGCCATTGTTATGACATGATTTTAAACATGGATGTTCACAAACAAAGGCCCATTTAATCTTCATATCAACTGTTTTTCTGAAACAGTACACATGTACAGAGGAAGGACACAATTCACATTTAAAGTTCATCTGTCATTTCTTTTCCTCAGATTTACAAATACACAATCTGGAGCACGTCTGCAAATAGTTCCTTTTGTAAACTGGCACACATTAATTGCAGAACTCAAGCCAGTTCGATTGGAAGACCAACAATAAGCTTATCGTTATATCTATCGTGCATCTTTTTCTGATTTCACTGGCCGTTAATCTTTATCATCTCTGAAAAAATAACAGGAACTGCTCGGTGAATTATGATTATGACCGAGCTAAGTTACAGTAAATTTAAAATGCATGTGAACTGTTCTCAAACACCAGCTGTCGTTCATTATTTGGAGTTAGATGCAAATCATTTTCACATATATCAAAGCAAATGCTACTTTAAATGAAACCTAAAACCTCTCAAAGCACAGAATACAAAATTATGACAGATGTTATTGTGCAATAGCCACACGTGTGTTGCATTAGTATTGTTTACAAACCAACAACTTAGTACAAAGTTGAAAGGCCACAGAAGTCACTCACCCACTTCTGATTGGGTATCGCCAGAGATGTCAGCATATCCGCCATAGCGCCCAAAATCTGATCGGTTCGTCCCTGGTTCTTTGGAAGAGACTTCATATTCCAGCAGAAGCCTCTGTCTACGTGAATCTGCTTGTCGATATTCCCTCCCTCTTTCAAAATCCCTCTCTTTCTTATGGTTTGTTGTGCCAGAGCTTTGATTCGCAACCCGGCTCCAATTTTGTATGATCCTCTGGAACGCTCTTGCACATAAAAAATGAATTATGGAGGAGGATGGTCTGTTTTTGTCTAGTTTAAAGTGGACGAAAGACTGCCGTTGTCCAGACTAAAGCGTCTTCTCTGGCTCCTGTCCTTCACACAGGTGGGAAGTGCTTGCGTTGGGTCTCAGTCAGGCCTCTCTCCCCCTCCCCCTAAATCCAAGGTTGTTCCTGAGAGAGGGTTAACCACACCACAGCAAACCGTAAAGATAGCTTTCTGTTCTTTCTCCTTTCCTTTCCTTTGAGAAAAGTAACTTGTTTTTGCAAGATCCCTGGCTTTTGGGACCTTTTGTGAACAGAACATCTAACCGCTCATGAGTCAGCCTTTCTGGATTGTCATTGGCTGTGTGCATCTACCACCCCTTCAGCCGACTCCTCTCCACCCTCTCTACATCAATTTCATCTTGTGTTGTGCCTCCCTTGCACAACACAGAACGGATTCTTAGAATAATCCTCAAATTTCTGTCCTCCTCCTCTATCTCCTACTTCTTTGTCCTCCTCCCTTTCTTCTTGTACTTTCACCATCATTCGCTCTTCTTGTTTCCCATCCGGTCTGAATGGATGACACATGGCTTTTGGCATGGTGCAAGCGTAAAAAGCAGCAAATAACCCAAATAAGGCAGCTGTGCTGGGTTCAGGGCACCGACACAGAAGCTGTCAGATATAATTCATAATGGCTGCCCACTTTAAAACTTACAACAAAGACTTGAGGAGGACCAGGCTGCCAGAAATTTCTAAACATGATTCTAATCAAGTGTTTCTCAACTTTTTTGTCCTAATCAGTAAGATTGCATTAAAGGATTAGTTCACCCAAAAATGAAAATACTGGCATTAATATACTCACCCTCATGTCGTTCCAAACCCGTAAGACCTTTGTTTATCTTCGTAACACAAATTAAGATGTTTTTGATAAAATCCGAGAGCTTCCTGACCCTGCATAGACAGAAACGCAACAACACGTTCAAACTAAAAAAGGTAGTAAGAACATCATTAAAATAGTCCATGTGACATCATTTGTTCAACCGTAATCTCTTGAAGCTACGAGAATATTTTTTGTGCGCAAATAAAACAAAAATATTCACAATATAATTGACAAACTGTTGAATAAAGTCATTATTTTTGTTTTATTTGCACCCAAAAAGTATTCTAATAGCTTTATAAAATAAGGTTGAACCACTGATGTCACATGGACTATTTTAATGATGTTCTTGCTAACTTTCTGGGCCTTAAACGTGTCAGTTGCGTTGCTGTCTATGCAGGGTCAGAAAGCTGTTGGATTTTATCAAAAATATCTTCATTTGTGTTCTAAAGATGAACGATAAATCTAAAGATCTAAAGATAAATAAATAGTCTTGATGAGCATAAGAGACTTCTTTCAAAAACAAATAAACAAAAAAAACTTTTGAACAGTAGTGTCTCATGTTATATATATTATTATTCATAAGTCTCAAGTACCCCTTCATCAACATCATTTCAGACATGTCCATTTTATGATATGATGCTGGATATTACTGAGCATTGTAAGTCGCTTTGGATAAAAGCATGATTAAATGTACATGTAACATAAATGCATTGTCATTAATGTTAATATTAATATAATTAAAGTCACGTTTACACCAAAAACAACCAATATTGTTAACAAAAACTAAATTGAAAATATTCATAAAATAAAAAAGCATAATTAAGCAACATAAAAATATATATATAAAAAAAAACATAAACAACAAACATTAAAAGCAATTGACCCTTTGCAAAAACCCACCCTCCTTAGTTGCTATTGCTATATACAACAAACAATGCTGCTCTCACACTACATATCATGCTCTAATGCAGTGAAAAATACATTGTGGAGCAAAAAAGAAAGACAGAGCAGGTTACTTGTGGTATGAAACAAGGTCTCAGCTTTAAAATGCTGACAAGTCAGCGCAAATGCACTCACGGCGACCAGAGTTCGGTTCCTGTCTTGAAGTCCTTTGCCGTTTCAGTCTAGTTTCAGTCCAGTTTCAGTCCACCAGTTAATCTACTCTAATGTCTGATTGGTTTTTTCGGACAGAATGGCGGATTCACCATTGTGATTGGTCAGATTGCCTGTCAATTAAGCAGTTTGCGAAAGGTCAACTGGGAAAAAACGCTAACACATTCTGGCTTTACAGATAACGCTAAAACAAAATATATTTAAACGACTCTAAATAATGACCACAAATTAATTAAGATACACATTATAAAATTTAAAACTCTTACAATCCACTGTCAAATTAAATTAAAAACGACAAATTCCACTAACCACTGCTTTTAACACCTTTAAACATACTTTGGCAGCACTGAAATACTAAATAAATATAAATATACTGGAAAAACTAAACAAAACCTAACATTTTTCATCAAGTAGCATATGTATTCTGCTAGAAATCACTCATCAAATTAACCCACCATAAAAAAGGCTTTGTTTACTTGTCTAGAACCTGTGCGAGACCCATGCTTACTTTAGCCTCGATATTTTCCAGGTTAAATGAATGACCGTGTCGTGATACACTTACTTGGGTGGCCCACAATATATATGCGTGCTTTTCTGAGCAGAGCAGACATACACATTCCTGAGTCTGCTGCTCATTCCCTCTTCACCTGGCCTCCAGTCAAGACACACATTTATACAATTACAAATGTTAGTCTATTCTATCTCTCTCTCTCTTATTACAGCCCAAACCACACACAATTTTAAGTCGGATTTTCATCTAGACAGATTCTTCTGTGATAGTATATATGTTCATAGACACTAAGAGTGAAAGAAGAGGAGGACGGTGGAAAGCGGAACGTGATCCGCCTGAGCCCCTCTGAGCTGGAGCCAAACAGTGTAAAGATGGGCTTTGGAATCACTGCCAAGAGTCTAATAATAACTCTGCACATGGCTGTCTTTAGCACTGCTTTTGTGACTAAACTTAGTGCTCAGTAGCCCGTCATCCTGCAAACACTCACCTCATACATGCACACACACACACACATCATATGGAACTAATACAGAGAGCTAGAATGACAAGATCTGACTAGCTAGTGCTGGTCTGGAACAAACATTAGATGTTAAAAAAAAGTTCATAACATATCATTAGAAGGACATTCAGTATTTTCAATGTAACGGCAGTGTGCTGTATATAATTATGCTATAATTATAATAATTAGAATTACAATTTGGCACTGTGTGTGTAAACACAGTTTGTACCGTGACTGACACTGAAACACTGATTTCTTGTGCAGTGTGCGTTCACAAACGAGTCACGCGTTCCTCATTAAGTACAGCTGTCTCCACGAATATGATGACTTGGAAAGTTAATTTTCATAAAAGTTACGCATATAGTACACTTAAATTAACCATGTCAAAACTAAGCATTGAATGCACTGAGGTCGCTTTTGTGTTGGTACACCGAGTACCCTGAGAACTCTACATAAACAACACCCGATCTTGTAACAGATGCGGTAACGGTGCAGTCTGCTGCCCTCTGCTGGCGCGATGAGGAATGGGCACTCTAAAGCGCACTTGTAAACCAGTAAACACTGCGGTATCTAATCTGCGTGGTATTTATATTACCAGAACACATTTTAACCAACACATATCAGATTTCTCTTCTATTAAATCTTTCCCGCCTCTAGTGGAGAGCGGCGCCCCACTTGAATGATCTTTAGGGCCAGCTGAGCTTCCTCTTTCTCTGCCTCATTTCCTGAGTCTTTGCACTGCAATAACTCTTCTGCTTCAGGTCAACAGTCTGAGAAAATAACTGTGGCCGCACATCACCTCTCCGCATGCTCTCCAAATTCAACTCATCCAGCCAAGCTGACGTGATCCAGCTATAAACTACCTGAAGGTTTGGCTGGTTTTGCTTTGCACTGAACAAACACTTTACACACAGGTTCTTTATAGACTTACTATCATACTCATGAAGCCAGGGTCATATACGCTAACTGTGTTTTTAAAGTGATATTTTGCATATAAAGAAATGAGGATAATAACTTGCACTTATTTGTGTTTTTGGTGTCACTGTGGTCTTAAATGGAGAACTATGAATGGAAATCCGTGTTTATGAGACTGAATTACATGCTACTGAATATGGAGAATTTGAAATGATTGTTCGAGTTGGAACCGGGCTGCTATAAATAGAGAAAACGTGGATTTAGTAAAAATTGGTTTCCATCTGGAATACACCATTCCAGTCACTCGCGTTTGTTTTGTTCCGATTTTTCATTCCGAGGCCCTCATGACGTGGGCCAAAATGTATTTTGTGGCTAACCAGCAAATGTGTCAGCCCCATTTGTTAGATAAACATAATTGAATTTGAAATCCTTGTACTTTGTCTGTTTGTTCTTGTGGTTTTTTACGATACTATGATGTCATGCGTAAGTGCCCTACTTTAAGAGTTTCTGCTTTCACAGTATGATGAACGTTTAGAGAAGTGAATATGAAGAACACTGGTCCTCACTAATTACTTCATACATTTTGTGTATTTTTGTGGGCAGAAAATGTTCTTCCTTCAAAGTCACAGTGGATGAATAAGGCCTTTGGGAGTGTGTGAGTTTTGTATATGTGTGTATATTTGTTGGTTTTAAATATATCCAGAATACATTTTATGTCAAGACAGATCAATTGTATTTACGTAGTGCTTTATACAATACAGACTGTTTTAAAGCAGAAACATTTTAACAATTATAAAATTACCTACATTTCAGCTCTACAGAAGACAATCATCATTGTTTACGTCAGGTCAGTTCAGTGACAAATTGATTACGTTCAAGGGCACATGTTAAAGTTTGTCAATTATGAAACAAATTCTAACCAGCTATAAAAGCAGCTTTCTACAGAATATTAGTCTTATTAAGATAAACTGTGTTCGGTGTTAATTCAATTCCATTTAGTCACTGTGGCAATGTTGCAAAGCTTCCTCAATAATGCAACAACTTTAAAGGCAGTTCTACCAAAGACAATTTTTCATTATCCAGTTCAGTTCTCATAGCAGTGTCAGGTCAGTTCTTATCCAGTATTTTCAGTGCAGTCAAATCGATAATATTTCGGAAAGCTGATTCTCTTTTAAGCCTTCTTTTAAGCGCCAACAATTTCTCCTCTGAACTGACAGTGCAGACCTATTATGATTTCAGCACGAAAGCACTTGTACACACATTTTAAGCACAAATATATGCATACCAGGGTCAGAAAAAAAAAATCATTAAAGGGCAATATTTGCTACCTGGAATTGATTTCCAGGGGTATTTTTTTACATTTGTGAGAGCGATTTTTATAATCACCTTATTATTATAATCACCATACTATGTCAAATACTTTTATTCACCCAGTTACTTTAATCAATAGTTTAAACTGTTGTCAATATAGACTGTTTAAAATTGAACTCTAAATTATACATGTAAAAAACAGGAGCTTATAGGGCTTCAATATTATGACAAAAATCATTATTGTAGATTATTGCTCTTTATATTGTAATAATGATTATTAATATCGATATAGAAAACAATATAAAAACGTTTTTGTCTTTACAGACAAACATGCCGGTCCATAGACTAGCGCGTTTTGCAAAAACAGCCGTTATAATTACTGAAACTACGAAATTAATCTTTTTTTCACATTGTATCTGCACGGTGTGTTAACTCGTCACATATTGACGCTTGGTCAGGACCCTTTGGCGTCACTTTTTGACGTACAGGGTTCTCTGTACAACCTCTGTACATGACTGTTGCGTCATTGATTGAACTATACAGCGTACATATCATGCTTATATGACACACAGAACTTGAACACAGAATATGCATTTACATGTTCATTTAAAACTATTAAGTTTAAACAGTTAACTCACTTTCCCCATTTCTGCTTACCTTTCATGTTCCTCATGTTCTTCCTCTAAAGGACATTTTCCTTGGCTAAAGCAGAACAGAAACAGAAAGAAATAATAATATTCTGAACATAATTTTGAGATTTTAAAAGGGGGTCGACCTCAAATTGTACACAGCAAACTATTAAATATGTTATCTTTTGAAAACTTGCCATGAAAAAATAAAGTTTCTACCCGTTATTTTGTAATACTTAACATGTATATCTCTATTAAGCATGCGCACTCAACACATCTCCGGCGGTTTCTGATTGGCCAATGCATTCCTAAGCGCAACAGAAACGCGTTTGAATGGTTATAAGGCTCAACGCTTCACAAAACAGTGCTGAAAAGCAATGTAATGTATCTAAATGCAGTTCCGGAAATTGACACATTTCATTCATTTTCACATTTCATTTTAATCGCAACAGCCGTAGTACATTGTTTAAATGTGGAGGGGCATTTTTTGCCACTTTGACTTGACTTTATGGGGCATTTTTGTTCATTTTGGTGGCGTTTTTGCCACAAGCCCTCGTTAATTCCCGACCCTGGTGCATACACCCCATGTGAATGAGATGCTTTGTTTAAAGTAAATCATAATTTGAGAGGATTTTGAATGTTCCTTAAAACAAGGACAGAACTGAATTAAAAGGAACTGAAGGAAGTGAATTACAATTACCTTAAATACATGTCATGCATGGAAATGACAGGTGCCTTCACTGATAGGCCAAGAAACAATTATGATATTGGAACAGATTAATCACAGTTGGTTAATTTTGGTTTCAGCCCCTCTGATTTTTCACGTGACTGCTGCAAGATGAGCGGTGCTTGGCTGTAAGATGTGTGGCACGAAGTGTTACCTGGGATTCTCTAATATGCTTAAGCTTGTTTTAATAGGCTAAACTCTACCATATTCTGATCCATAGCTATTTCAGGGCATGTAAGACACAAGCGGTTTGAAGACGTGCCAGGCATAAACAGGAAAGGAACAATACAATACAACTCACTAGAAAATCAATGAGTGGCAGGATGAATGTAAGTTCATAATACTCTTCCCAATGAACACATGCTGTGTGAGGTTTACTGTTTTAAGGATTTTAAGTGTAAAATTCTTTAGTGCTTGTACTGTGCAACATCTGCAATAAAATCCCTAGTTAATTATGGAACAGTTTGTGGCTCTCAATAGGAAAGGACCAAAGAGAAACATGCCAGCTCAAACTGGAGAAATGAAGCAGTGGCAACCTTACAACCACAGACTGTTGGCAGCTGCCATTTCTGAATGTTAATCCACAAATCTTCTGTAATCAGGATGAGTGAACATGCCTGTCTTAACAGAGCACCTGTGTCAAGATTTGGAAGGATTCTTCAGTGATCGGAGGCCTAAGTGTCCGATCGGAGGGCTGGGAGGAGGGGACAGGCAGGGACACGGCTCTATCCTGCGGGATCAGACAGTCTACAGTAAGAATCCATACTGGGAGGACTAAACAGACACAGCAGAAGCAATGATCTGATCACCCAGAGAGACGTGGACAACGCTAAAACATCTTCTGAGCACTTTCAATGGTGAGATACAATGGGTGTGCTTATTGATTCGGTGCATATAGATTTTTGAAAGCTTGGGGAAACAAGTGTAATTGCTGAAAGGGCACATAAGAGTTTATAGAAACAACATAGATTTTCCCTATAAGCTTAAAATAATGTTTGGTTATTCAAAACAGTTTTTATTATTTATTTATGCTTTTTAAGCAAAATTGTATGGAAATGTGAGTGCCCTTATCGTGCAATACAAAAATGTATCAAGATGAACAATGCAGAATCACTCCCAAAATCAGTTTTTAACTGGGCGGTCTCTTGGGGATCCTTAAATATATTGCATGGGCTCTAACAGGAAGTAAATAAGACATTTTTAACTTGTAAATTAGGAGAAAGAGGGAGTTTTACCTCCTGTTTGTAATGTTTATGTGGATCTGCATCACAAATTTAAATTTATTCTGTTTTGGGATGTTTCCAGGTAATATAATGCTTAATAAGCATAAAATTGATGTATTTGTGCAGATGTTGCATATGGGAGCCAAACTGTTGGAAACTATGTGTCAAAATACCTTTAAATACCCTATGGTGTGACATGTGGTGTAATAACATACACTTAAAATTGAAAGACTTAAAAAGGACCACTGAAACTAAAAGGTTGGTTAAAAGTGGTCAGTTAACAGAAGTGAAACGACCATCATCTAAAAAATATAAACTTTCTTTTAAACAAACATATGTGCATTAGGCTTGACTGGTACTGCTGTATTGTATTTGGGCTGACAGTGGGACAGTGTTATTGTAATTCTGTGGTCTGGAGAGCAAAACCAGCATGTGGACAGTGTTGTGGTTCTCAGAGGACAGACTGTTTATGTGGCACTAACAGGGAATGTTTTCCCATCCTCGCTACCCCCTTCTGTTTCTCTTTCTCTTCCTCTCTCTCTCACACACACACACACACACACATATATACACTGTGCCTCTATGTCAGTCTGCACTGGTCACTATGCTACCAATGGCTAAATATAGCTGGGAAAGCACTGTGAGAGCAAATATGTTCTTTTTTAAAAGATTCAAACAATGGGACTTTTCATGCATGAGCAAAAATTTACATCACATTTTGCCTTGCATCTTTTTTTTATTAACAATGCTGCATGTGACTGCACTTTCTATAAAGAAGTAAGAAATTAGCCATTTAAAAGATGCTTTTATTAAAGACTCACGAGTAACCTGAGGCTAAAAGGTTTAGTTTGTTCAAATACTACAATTTGCTGGAAATGTACTTTTAGGAACAATATCAGAACAATCCATTGCTTACCAGTGGATCCTCTGTAGTGAATGGGTGCCGTCAGAATGAAAGCTAGCTGATAAAAACATCCAAATAATCCACAAGTAATCATCTGTAAAGCAAAAAGCTCAAAAAGTTGTGTGGATTATTGTATTTTTATCAGCTGTTCGAACTCTCATTCTGACGGCACCCATTCACTGCAAAAGATCAACTGGTGAGCAAGTGATGTAATGCTAAATTTCTTCAAATCTGTTCCAAAGAAAAAACAACTCATCTACAGCTTGGATGGCCTGAGGGGGAATAAATAAAGCTAGTTTTCTTTTTCAGATGAACTATGCCTTTAAGTGCCTTCCTTAATGCCTCACTCTGGGCATTCAGAAGTGGGAAGTGGAAATGGTTTTAACTATGATTTTGATTAGTCAAGAGTCAGGCCTTCGCTGACACATAAGCAGAAATATGACTCATGAGGTTAACATTTGACTAACCGAATCTGCTCTCCTGAGCTATTAGCGCAATATGCTCTTTCCAAACCATTTACAGAATTGCACCAGTGTTCATTTCAGCATATTATTCTCATTAAAAAACCACATTAGGAGAAATTAAAGTCAGAATATCAATGTGTTATGCTTGACTTGTGAAATGATTACTCATTTCGCAGTATGCTTAGTTTGGCGTACACTTGCTGACCTTGTTTTCAACATTCCTTTGAATATTTTCAGACAGCCTGAACAAAAGTTCATAGGTTCCTTCTTATTCACATTCATCAAGTTGCTTAAACTATGTGCTCCGTAAGTTCCGCCTTCAGTCAAAATAAATAATAGTAACTATGTTCTCCTGTAATTCTTTACCTATAAATAGCCTTATCCCAGATATAGCTATAGCGAAACCTTGAGCCTGTTACAGCATAGTTGAGTGAAGTTGTGCAGATTACCATCTGTCAATCACAACAGCATTCACCTTAGGTGTTACTCTTCATCCCCTTTAACCCCAAACCGCTCTCTGACTGAGATGTGCCACTGTGCCACCTGTTATAAATTAAATAAAATTACACTAGAAGAACCTTTTTTGTCTAAATGAACCTTTAACATCTGAAGAACCTTTCTGTTTCACAAGGTTCTTTTTGGCGAAAGAAGGTTCTTAAGATTAAAAAAAGGTAAGAAAGAGATAGTTCTTTGAAGAACCTTTGACTGAATGGTTCTTTGTGGAACCAAAAATGGTTTTTCTATGGCATCGCTGTACACACTTAAAAATAAGGCCTTCAGAAAGGGGGTTTCCCTTTTTGGTTCCCCATTTTTGGTTCCCTAAAGTGGCTTTGAGTGAATAGTTAAAAAAAAAAACATTCTTTTTAGTGTGAAGAACCTATTATTTTTCACTATAGAGTATGTTTTGCGTGATGGAACATTTCCATGAATGAGGTTCTTCATGGAAACATTGTTGCCAATTTTTTGTTCCTTGAAGAAAAATTGTTAAGAAAATTAATAAACAATTTTTTTTGTATTTTCACTTTGTTTCCCAGTACAAAATATCCAAACATACTAAAAACAATACAATTTTGTATTATATAAAGTCATTACGGAACTCCGTAAGTGGCATTTGTGGGGGAAACAAAACACTGACACTTTGAGAGAAAGTGAGAAAAATTTTGCACATGCATGAAAAACAAGAAAATGTGATCACATGTTGCTACTTCTAATTTTTTTTCCTGCAAATTTAATTTATAAGATTAGTAAACTCATTTTTTCTAACTTTAACCATAAACCTCACTGAAATAAGTCCTGGCTTTTTGCATGTTTTTAAATGCAATATGGTAATATATTTTTGCTTACAAGTGAATTTAAGATGTTCTGATGTTGTTTAATTTTACTGGTATATTTAAAAGCCTGTTCAAAAGTTTGGGATCAGTAAGATTTTATTGTTTTTCAAATAAGTCTTTTCTGCTCATTAAGGCTGTGTCTATTTGATTAAAAATACAGAAAAAACAGTAATATTGTGAAATATTATTGCAATTTAAAATAGTGGTTTTCTATTTTAATATACTTTAAAACAGAATTTATTCCTGTGATGCAAAGCTGAATTTTCTGCATCACTACTCCAGTCTTCAGTGTCAAATGATCCTATTGAAGTCATTCTAATATGCTGATTAATTATCAATATTGGTAACAGTTATATAGCTGCTTAATGTTTTTTGGAACCTGTTATACTTTTTCAGGATCCTTTGATGAATAAAACGTTCAAAAGAACAGCATTTATTTAAAATAGAAATCTTTTGTAACAATATACGTTACCGTTAAAAGTTTGGGGTCAGGGAAGTATTTCTTTCTGTCTTTGTTTAAAAGTAAATATGGTTAGAAAATACCTCTATTTTGAATAAATATTGTTCTTTTTTACTTTTTATTCATCAAAGAATCCTAAATATAAAAGGTTCCAAAGAATATTAAGTAGCACAACTGTTTCCAACATTGATAATAAATCAACATATTAGAATGATTTCTGAAGGATCATGTGACACTGAAGACTGAAGTAATGGCTGATGAAAATTCAGCTTTGCATCACAGAAATAAATTATATTTTACAGTATATTAAAATAGAAAACTGTTTTTTTATGATCAAATAAATGGAACTCTGATGA
>JAHKKF010524827.1:8307-23584 GCA_019740295.1 Labeo calbasu | reverse complement strand
AATACGTACCTCGGTTTTTAACCACGATTTTCAGTTTGGTTCTGATAGCTTGCCACGTCAGTGTGTCGTTTTTTTTTTGTTTTGCATCTAATTAACAACAAAATACTCCTGTAAACCTCTGTATGCTGGAAAAAGCGTAGATTATTATATGTCTGCTTAATATTTCTTTTGAGAGCTGTATTATTTTTCCGCTTTTTACGCAAAATAGGATGGGTTTCATTCATACTGGATGCCAGAGGGCGCCCTCGTGCAGAAAATCCACATATGCATCAAAGAGAAAACACACGTTCCAGCCAGGAAATCTCAAATATAGATAAAGGTATCGCTATTGCTGTAACTGAATGAAAACAAGATATAACGTTAAATGAAATGTAAGGACAATAAACACTCGTCTGCAATAATAATGGTTTAATCTGTGTTCTTCAAGCCATCTCGGGTATTTTCATAATGATTAAGTATATTTGTAAGCCACTGCTAGTCGACATACACTATAGAATATATTGTCTGCCTCATTCTATGATAAGAAGCCACATCAGATCAAAAAAGGAAGTTATTTCAAACACTCATCTGATGCTGTGAAGTAAAAGTAAGTTATAAGGTTCTCTTTTGTTGGACAGCAAGTTTAGAAAGGCTTATCATTGCATTTCATTAAAAGGGAAGATGCTCTGCATGTGTTGCTTTTTCAAATATAAATGGGGAGGCGTTTTCTCATCTCAGCACGTGAAACCACGGGCACACACACAGCAAATTTCGAGAGAAATAAAACAAGGAAATTGTTTAAATGCAAAACCGAAAAACCGCAATTCACAAGCGTGTACCGAACGGTTCAATATTATAATGAGTATTGTGACATCCCTACTGACTACTACAATACTTGCACAATGTTGTGCAATATCACCAACAAAATCAATGTGGATATTATTATGAGTATTCATTTTATCATCTAGCCCTACTCGCAAACAGATCTGCTTTGAAGGTCACAGCTTATGGATGCCACGAACATATCCAAAGGGAAGAAGGAATGAGAACAGGTGTGCCGACTGAGAGTCACCTCTCTCTGAAAGAAAAAGGAAGGAGAAACAACAGGAGAAAGTGAGAGATGACACGAAAAAAAAACTGTGAAAGACACAGAGAGTAATAGCAAGTGAAAAAGGAAGCTGATGGGGAAGAATAGAGAGAGAGGGAAAGCGACTGAGTTAAAAGAGAGAGCGAGAGGGAAGTGTCACCAGAGGGGAAGCCTCTGGGGGCAGGATCAATGGTGGCAGGAGCTGTAATGAGGTTGGAGGGAGGCCAGATTTCAGGATTATTGCTTGTGTCAGCCAACAGACAGGCAGCCAGAACAATGGCACGAGGGTCACACAATCCAGAGGGGTGCCCGCTGGAGGAAGAGGGGCATAGAGGCCCTATTCTTGACTTGGCACTCTCTGATATGGCCTGAAAGACCGTTTGTGTCTGTGAGAGACTGGCCCGATGCAGTGGGAACCAAAGATGGCAAAAGAGAGACAAAATGTGTGTCATTCTTCCTTTGGCACACAGAGACATTTCTCTCCAAAAGCGAGACATTATGTTGATAGCATCACTTCCTGACGGCAATGCCTTATTTTGACATTCTGTCATGAACGATTTTAAAACTCTTATGAAGCCCTGTATTTAGATATTGGCACACGTTTGCCACATGACAACGTTACGGTCATGTGCATTTGATTCTCAGACGAATAAGTGAATGAATAAGTGAATATCATATTCTAAAAGGCAAAGTTCACTCCCACATACGTCGTACTATGTAGCATAGAGCTATTAGAGACCAAAGGTTCCTCTTGCAGGTAATGGCATGTGTGCTGGCCACCATCAACCTCAATTGCTGTTTAGATAAAGCAGCCTGTAAAAATGGTTCACAATTAGTCATTATTTCAATGTATCTTCCATACTGGTTCTGGACTTTCTCCTGATTTACGACTGGGTATCACAGCTCTGACTCTTGTTTGTGCACGTCTGTTGAGAGGGGGGTTGACTTCTGAAGGATTACAGAGGCGTTGCTGTCAACACTAGTGATATTAAATGGATGCGGTGGCATTATGACAGAAACAACAGAGAATGCCATTACCATACATGACCTGTTTGGCGTTCTAATCACTCAATGCATAAAAAAAGACATATCCTGGCAGGCCGTGGAGCTGACAGGGGGGCGAGGCAGCATGTGTTGAAATGAATGACACAAGGCCACGTCTTATCCTGCACATAAACACGAGAGAGAAAGAGAGAGACAGAGGGAAAAATAGCAAATCCATGGCTTGATGTCAGTAGTTTGGTGTAAGGCAGCATGTATTGATTGAGACCTCAAGGGTGATGGGATGAAATCACAGCATTGAGTCTCAGGGGGTTTTGTAACAGGCTCTGAAATTGGACTACTAGATTTTGTAGGGATGTAACAGTGTTATGAATATTGTGGTAACATGATGATATGAAACGACAAGTCTCCTGGGCAAAAAGTGTAGTTTTTAAAATATATTTAATCTTATTTGAACACAAATGTTCTTTAAAGTTGTGTTTTGGGCCAACATGCTTTAGCACGGTATCTGTCAAACAAACTAAAACTGAAAGCACAATAGCTTGTGATCCGGTGTTTTCCACACCTCAGAACAGCTCAGTTCATCAGGAATGCAATGAACTCATTTATTGCATGTGCTGTGAGTTTAGTGCATGCTTGAGAACGAAATGGCCACCAGTTATGCATTATTTCCGCTGCAGATGATTACAGCATTTCATTAGATATGTAGTGAGATGCGTTTTTGTAAGCCTGTTTTCACTGAAGCTGGAGTTTGTCAAAATAAAAGCTCTACTGCCGTGTTCGTCAAATTAAAAGCTTAAAGGTGCAGTATGAATTCCTGACAGCTAGAGGTTTAAATGGGTAACGTCTAAACTCAAAATATCTCTTTCAAGTGAAGAAATTAGGAAAGTAGTATTGTAATTTCCTACTGCGGTGTAAAGCAAAAAATAATATACCTATAAAATATTCATTTTCATTTATTTAACAGTGCAACTGTGTTATATATGCAATATATGACTAATACTGTCATAAGAATAACAATAACATAAAATTGTAGTTATTATTATTATTATTATTATATTCTAATTTGTTTGACTTTCTAACACGCCAGTGTGAACGTAATTTAGACTGAGACAGTACACCACAAATAAAAAGACAGTTGAGTCCCCTTTACAGTTCAGGTACAAGTCAAGTCACTGACTTTTTTCTGACTTAAATTTTCTTAGTTAAGAATATGGGTTGGAGCTCTTCATTTTGAACTCTCAAAAGTGCATTAGATAGATAAATTTGACTTTACATAGTACAAATTTTTTTTGCTAAGTCTTTATTTGATTTATTTATTTTTTAATATTGCAATAAATATTGTATCATGAAATTTTGATATCATCACATCCCTATCTACTAGATTCTTCTTTTTTCTTATTTTTTACTATTTATTTGTTTTTGTTTTTTTTTACACAACATCACATGAAATTCAACACAACTTTTTAATTAATAGCTCAATTAATGAAAAAGCAAGTAAATCTAAGTAAACTATCAAACAGTCATTTCAAAACTTCTATGAGGCATCATACTGGACGAACAAGTTCCAGTTTACAGATTCTAGTTTTTAATTTCACTGTTTCTCTATAAAACATCCTGTGAATGATCCGAAATTAATCTGAATATATTAAAAATTTGACCTGGTCTCCGAACTCTTAAGTATTTCAGAGAAGTGTTGCACACAAAGACATTTAGCACACTACAAATAATGGGGATAACAATCTAATTCAGTCACTCTTAACATTATGGTTGACAAAGCACTGATATTATACAGATTTGAATAAGAATTGTTGACTTGTTGAATAAAGTCATTATTTTTGTTTTCTTTCCACACAAAAAGTCATCTTGTCGCTTCATAACATTACGGTTGAACCACTGATGTCACATGAACTATTTTACGAATGTCCTTACTACCTTGAACGTGTCAATTTTGTCGTCTATGCGGTTTCAGACAGCTCTCGGATTTCATCAAAAATATCTTAATTTGTGTTCTGAAGATGAACAAAGGTCTTACAGGTTTGGAATGACATGAGAGAGTAATTAATGACAGAATTTTTATTTTTGGATGAACTATCCCTTTAAAACTGTTTCCATTTACGTAATTTATTCAGCAGCTACTGCAGTCTTCAGCATCACACGATCCTTCAGAAATCAATCTAACATTCTGATTTGGTGCTCAAACTAACATTCCAACACATGTAGCTGTAACTCCTCTAACTACGCCATTCAGGTAAGCACCTAGATGAGAAGTGACAGCTATATTGAGCTGTAGTGTGTACGTGGCCTTAGTCACATTGGACTTGGTATGAAGCAGCCGTTAAATCATCAGGTGTACTGCTGTAATGGCCAAAGACTGGCGAGCAGCAGGACACCAACTGAAGGCACCAGGTGAAACAGCCCTTCATGAAACAATGTTAGTAATGGACATTTCACCAGAACGGTAAGAAAGAGACTTAAGCCACTACAGCTCGATCAGCCATTTGTTTTGCAGCAGGGGGCTGAAGTGCAGATACGTGGCTAATGCCAGGTAATACCGGGGTGCCCCAGGCTTAAAGTTAATCGGAGTAGAGGACACTAAGACACCAAGGGCTGCTTAATTAATTAAAAAGACTGATTTGTTTTCCCAAGAAACGCTGATGCTGTAATGAGGACGTATGAGCCATGTGCAGCCATGTGCATATCTTGATGTGCGGTCATATAAAAAGTCTAAGTGTGTATGTGTGTGCATTAATAACATTAATAAATCCATACGACTGATTCAAATTCAAGGCTGATTCAAGGCATCTCCGACCATCTGCATCATTCATCTAGGGTGGATTAATATTTCAGTGTACGCTATATAATATGTATTCATGAAGCCACATCCTCGTCTTGAGAGGATTTAACTCTTCCATGCACTGAGAGCAGATAATATGACTACATCAGATACCGTAACCGCTGATTACAAGCATCCACAGCTGAATTAACTAGGGTCAAAGCAGAAATGAAGATCCGGCTTCCGCATCCATCCTAGACCAGCAAGAGCAAAGCGACAGAATAATGATTAAGACCCAGAATCCCTCTCCACGCTCACTCTGTTCCCTTGAGGCTGAGCTGAAACTAACTAGGACTGTCTGAGGAAAGAGAGGGGGGCGGGGGGAAAAAAATGACGGATTAACGGGGTGATCAGTATACAGAAAGGGAAAGACACTAGGCTGGACGGATTTGTGAATGATGAAGCAGATTTCAAGCACCATGTGTACCATCCGTTCATAAAAACACACACACACACACACACTAGACTGGATTTTGTGCGCATGCAAACGCACACATAATCCCAACTGACGTTTCCACTCTTAGCCATTTTTACTATTACTATTATTATAATCTGAGCACCCAAAATGTATGTAAATAATCACTCCAATAACAAATTATTTGAATAACACATGAACATAATCAAAGCTATTCAAAATTCGATTATGCTTTCAGCTGCCAATAAGTCATTTACCACATTTAAATGCATCCCACATAATCTACCTGGCTGTTGAAAACCAAAATAAAAATGAACTACCCGTTTACATACTGAATGCATGTTTGCATGTTATTTAGAAAGTCTCAATCACCTAAAAAAAAAAAAAAAGTAAAGCAAGGTTTTCTAATTATAGCTGATGAGAATTCACAGTAGGTGGTAACGGTTAACACCTTACGACTGGCATTGTACACAAGCTTCATTGTGACTTCAACTTCTCCATTACGTCACAGATCATCAGTTCATCACAGCACCAACACATGTGGCTAACAAAAACTTAACACTGCATCGACCACAATGATTTGGAAGCCCATTAAGCCATCACATTTGAGACGACAAACCAATAAACTCAGTATGTGACAGTATGTGCCCATTTCGAATATGGCGACATAGACGGCTTTCATTACCCTGAGTGTAAATTGTCAATACGCAGTGGCTATTTCAGGCCCCTCGAACGAGGGATCACTAGAGGTACTGACAGATCTGACACATCCATCTTCAAATGTGTCAGGGTAAAAATAGCAAACCACCAGCTTTGTGAAACACACTCTGTCTGCGGGGTAAGGAAGATGAGACTGTCTGACAGCAACTCTACAGCCATTATCTACACAAATGATGAGCACACAGCCTAAAGAGGCGGTGTTTCAACATCTTTCATATGTTTGCATCATTATAAAAAGCGTTCGTCTACGCATCAATCTGGGAAAGAAGAAAATATTTTAGTAAAAATGGTAATGAAAAAAAAAATGGTTATTAAATTAGAGACAAAAAAAAGCATTTATTATTTTTGAATGAAAGATGCTTAATGATAAAAATTAATAAATAAATAAAATGTGCTGGTTACTGATTTACTGATCATAAAATGCACTTCACTGTTTTATAAGAGTGGGATGCGTGACTGCTGATCTATATAAAGCTAGGTCAATCATCATCTGAACAATCCCAGGAGCTTTAATAAACTAAACAGGTTGAGTGTGTGTGTGAATGAGTGCGTCAATGAAGTTGCTCAATAACAATACTGTGAATCACACTAACAGCTCCACTGAGAGACAGAGAGATATGTTCAGGAGGTTAGACATGACACTCTCTGTACACTAGACAGTACATTTAACACTACTCAGCATTACCATTGCAATAAAACACAGAGAAAAACTATGGGTCTGGAGTCTGGACCCAAAGATTTACACACAACCAGAAATAGACTCATAACAGAGGTTTACAACAGTACACACAAGGTAATGGCAGGTACTTTCGTTTTGTCAGAATCTTCACAATCGATTCCTGGTTTAAGTACAAATACTCCCAAATACTCATGTTTGGAAAAAAAAAAAGGAAATCCAACTGTAGAATCCCAAGGTAATAGACCTTAGTCAGGGTAGTGCCATGTTTAATTTTAGACGAAGATTAAATCGAGGCTGTGAGGGATAGAAATAAAGTATGTTTAATGAACTGTACTGTGATTTGACGACATGGTAATTGTTTACTGGCAATATTTCCAAAAAACTTCTGTGAGTTTTGAGAATTATGTGATTTAGGATGTTTATGCCATTGTAAAAACTGTATGTCTCTTCCTCACAGTCTTTGTTTTCACCTGCATTAAATTCAATATGGCATCTATCCTGACTAAGGTCTATATCCAATTTTAAAAAGATAAAGCAAGTAATTTATTCCATGTTAAAATGTAGGCATGCACAATTTACCATTTGTGTTACCATTCAAAATTAAGGCTGCCTGCTAATAGTCGACTAACCATTAGTCGACAAGAAGAGGCTTTGTCGACCAAAATTTTATTAGGTTGCTTAGTCAAAAAACTTCCACAGGAAGTGGTAAAGTCACGCAGTCTGTGACGGACAAATCGTTAACAGCTGGTCTATGTGGAAATATAGTACATCGGGCAGGACATCCAAATGCTCACCTATCATTCATCGACCTCAAATATGGCTTTTCGTCAGAAAGATGCATGTAGTAGCAACTTTACATTGGCGCTCAATCTAATGTTAATCTAGAAAATGTGTGCTATTCAAGTGTTTGCGCGGAGTGTGGAAGCTGAACAGTAGCGTGCTTACTGCATGCTGTTACTTGCTCTTAAAATACCCTATCATTTTGGTCATATAGATAAAAGCAATTCATCTTTCAAATCTGTAAAGACTCTACGTTTATTTGTGTGCACACAAAATAACAAAACGTTGCACTTTTGTAAAATTATTAAAAGCAAACAGGATGCGCTTTCTGCCGTCTCCGTCTCTGTGAACTTGAGCGTGAAACTTCAAATATTCAAATATTTGCCTTACAGACATGAAAAATATATCTATAGAGTGAAATGTCTCCTTTTAAATGAACCAATTCAAACAGAAATCAAATATTCTCAGATTATGTAATCCGTATGAAACATGCATACAGGTGCATCACTACAGCAGAGATGAGTCAGTGTCGCCGACTTCATCTCTTAAACCGAAAACAACGAAAGCACTAGTTTATCAATAAATTATTAAAATGTTAATGCAGTCTGTTTCTCCCCCACACATTCATAATTATTATATCTGCCGGTGCGCTGTGGAAAGCTTTTTTCGTGTGCGCTTGAGCGCTTATTAGGCTATGTAGACAATTAAGGGCTCATTATTATGATTTATATGGTTTATTACTAAATGTGCAACCAATAGTCAACTAATACTTAAAATGAACAACTACTAGTCGACCAGAAAAATCTTTAGTTGAGAACAGCCCATTCAATATTAAAGATTTTTTAATTTATCAGTCAATACTGGATATTCAACATGCTTATTTTTACATTTCGATTACATTTTTATAAAATCTTCTAAAAATGAATCTTCTAAAAATGAAAGTTAATCCTTAAAAACACTAAAATAGAAAAACAATTGTAGCAAATCTCTAAAACTTAATGTTGTGGTGCGTAAATCCACTTGTATTATTTAAAATTACTTATTTTCTAATTTATTTAAAGGTCCACTGCTTTAAAACACTCCGCGTTATTTTATATGTTGACGTAACTTCAATTGAAACAGGAAGACAGGGCGGGACATATCAAGCAGTCCTGCCCCCTGTTTTTAAATAGCCAATAGTGTTTTATTTAGATCACAGCTTGGGCCAGAGCCGCTTAGCTCAGTAGAGCGACATCTGACAGCGTATGGCAGCCACAATCTCATTCATAACGCTATAAAATAAAGCATTGTGTGTTGAATTCAAATTGGTCTGTTTTACGGTGTGCGTGACTCACGCATACGATCTGCTCCGTGCTATCGTTTCTCTAGACTGAAGCAGACTTTGTGCATACTGTAGCAGTTCACGTGACAGTGTGAAACCAGACTTCTTTCGTCCCAATGAAAAGCATATTTACACTGTCTGAATCATTCCCTATCCCCTATATAGTGTACTACGTGCCATGCACTGTACAGAAAACACTAACTCTGTGAAAAAGTTTGTCAAAGTTTGGATTAATTAATCAAAAGTAAGTCTTTACACTTAAATCAAATCGTGATATGGACTAGTATCTCTAAATATTAAGCCGCAAAAATATCATTTACATATGGATCCGGCATATTCCGTGTCGCTGTATACACTACGCATACACTAAAATGCGTGATGCTTGCAGTGATTTCAGCGTCTGCCGTCTTACTAAATAAGGACATAAATACATGAACATTCCAGAACTGCTCTGGGAGTCACTTCATGAGCATTTCACCGTTTGAGTAAAACTAGCCTCATACCATACACACAGGTACGTAAAGGTATTCACAGCAACCCATCAAAATAAAAGTCCGGTTTAACTTGAAGACATATATTACTATTGTTCAGTAGAACTACTACTACAGTACTACTACTACTACTACTACTACTACTACTACTACTACTACTACTACGAAACAAACATCATTTTTTAGGGTATTATCACTTAACATTTCTTCCATGGTTTAATTTTTGTCCCCTTTGTTTGCAAAAAAAAAAAAAAAAAAAAAGTTTGCCTAATTTTCAGCTTAATTTTTTCCTAATTTTAAAAAGATCAATTAATGTTTTATGCCTTCATTTGATAACAAGAACATTTTAAATACACAACACAGAATTTCTGAGGAATAAAAAAACATTTCATAAGGCTATTTTAAGAATACATTTCAATCAATTAAGTATGCATTCAAATAATTAGACATGCTAAAACACAGAATTAGATCATAAAACATGGTGAGAAAACATGGAACATTTCATAGGGCCTAAACATGTCATTTTTGTTAAACTTTTAATAAACTGATGTGAAATTGTATACGTTTCATGATTTTAATTAATTAGACATGCTTTTTGATTAATAAAATTTATAAATAAAAAAACTGAATTTTTAACAAAATTAAAACAAATAAAACAGAATTTGGGAAAAAATAAAAGTGATTTCATAGGGCCCTAATATTGGCGGCAGTTATAGACTGTACATTTTGAATGTTTATATCTTGTAAACGTGAATTTTGTCAGTTTTGAAACACACTAGCTTACAGATAGCCTTAAGGCTACCATTTTTATATCTATATATTATATTATATATTTTGATTTCATGGGGACTTTAAGTTTAAAACGTCCAATTACCTTCAATAAAATTAAAAATGATCAGCCCATCAGTATCGGACAAGGATCTTAATACACATATATCCCTAGTTGAAACAGCATAACATGACATTAGCTTAACTAATGGCCTCAGTTACAGGTAGAGCTACCAGTTTGTTTGATCATTTTGAAGTGTTTGAAATTGTTCTATGAAAGTGGTCATTAATTCTTCACCTTTAAAAAGCCTGACTTGTCCAAGTAGAAGAAAAAAAAAATAAAGCTGCATTGCAGATACTGGGTGGGTTGGACCATAAAAAGAGTTATCTGAAAAGGTTCGCCCACAAAAAACAACAACAATAATAATAATAATAATAATAATACATTTTGTAAAACCTTTTTTCTTTCGTTCTTTCTGAGGTCTCCAGCAGGCCTGCCCACTCCCATCAGTGTGGGCTTTACTCTGTAATCTTTGCCTCCAATCTGAAAATCGTGCCACCTCCGCTTACCGACCGCCACACAGATAAGGCTGCTTTGGCAACCGCCCCAGCCTGGTTTGGCGAGCTCTCTGACATACCCAGAGCAAAAGACACATGGGGGCTGAGGACGAGCTGAAGAGGGTGGTAGGGTGAAGCTGGGAGTTGTTAGACAGGGTATGAGTGGATTTGGCCGACGTTCTGCCAAGGTCCCGCCCTGCCCTGCCACAAGCCAGCCTGATGCACTGCAGTGATTACAAAAGACAACACATTGTGCCGCACACCAAGGTCTGTAGAGAAAGTAAAACCGGCGCAAGCAGCAATAAATAATGCATTTCAAAACAAGTCTCTTGCTTTCATTCAAACTGGTACAGTGTAGGTCATGGGCCTGATCGGACATGCAGGATTATTGATCGCTCGGTGCTGGGAAGTGCTTGCACTGACGAACAGGATACTTTTCAAACACGGAAAAATGTGGCGGCAGGAGGCATGGTGTGCTCCAAAACCAAGGTTAAAACCAGCCAGACGCTTTTAAAACTGAAAAACAGCAAGATGAGAGCCGGACTCTGGACCGACGGAGCAGGTTACTGACGGTCTTACTGACTGCATTTCACAAGCGCTTGTGAAAAGAGTGCAATCAGTCCTTGCTAGAACCTCTTAAATTATTAAAGTATACTGTATGGCCTCTATTTCATCTTCTTCAGACTGTAGTGACTATGATGCATCACAAGCTGCACTGGCGAAATGTATACTCTTTCCCAACCTAATTTTCGTCCAGTATCAACAAGTCAACAGCATGAGGAAGTACAATTGTTCAAATATGCTGATATTTCTAGTCAGCCTTACTAAAATACATGCAAGCAGTCTGATTCTTAACAAGAAAGGTCACTGGAAGCATGACATTTTATCCAGGGTGCAGAAAGACAAACATCAAAATCCATCAAACTCAGAGCAAACGCCCTTACAACATCTATGCACATCAAAAACACTAAACAAACACATGAAATAAAGTCTCCGCCATACCCAAATACTGCAGGTGAACCACATCGGAGCGAGCAACTTGCTGATGCCGATTCATATTCTGTTCACTTCAGGCTTTCCCTTTCGAACTGCGGGACCACTGTCCTGCCTTGAAAGACTGATTAAGACACGAGCCAATAGCATTCAGGCGCAAGCTGTGAAGGCAGGTTTCATTGGTTGGACCTACTGAACGAACATGCCCCCTCAATAAAAGAGAGTCAGAGCTTTACTGAACAAGACGTTCAGTATATACAAAGCGTATTTTATTATAGCTGTATTTTGTATATAGCTAGATTAAAATAATACATAGTGTTTGACAAAATGGAGGGAAAATATAGAAATGTTTTACTGGCATTTACAGAAACGCTTACGATTCATAAACATTATTTCATGAGTCAGATTTAGTACATTTATATACATGACATTTTACGCAAATAACAATAAAAGTTGCTAGTGAATGAATTGGTGTTTTATAACGAACTGGCTGAGTGAAAGATTCAGTGATTCATTTATAATAGACTTAACTCTACTGGCGTAATGTAAATGGCAGAAAGGGTCGCATGAGATTCAACAGATTTGAATTACCGGGATGAATCTTTTTAGTTAAGAACTCAAAAGATTCAAAACATTGAGAAGAATCAAAATTCATACCACCACCAGTAGTTATTTAAGCTATTGACTGATTGTGAATACATGTTTATATGACTAGGTGAGCAAAGAAATAGTTCATCAGCAAAAACAATAAAAATAAAATAAAAAATAAAAAATAAAAAATAAATTAAAAAAAACCAACCACACACACCCCAACAACTAATTTGACATAGCAACTAATCTGACACAGAAAAACATCAATGTTTATTTACAAATGAATTCTGGCCCAATGAGTGAATGATTCAGTGAGTCACTTATAGTAGACAAAAGCATAACTGAACTCCATCTACTGACGTAACGTAAACTGCAGAAAGAGATTCAACAGATTGGAATCACCAATCATTTTTTTAGATTCTAAACATTGAGAAGAATCAAAATCCAATCCACCACTTGTAGTTATTTGAAGGCATATGAGCTATTGTCATTTGATCGTGAATACATGTTTATATGACTAAGTGAGCAAAAAAATCGTTCATCGGGCATATAGTAAAAAAATAAATAAACAAACAAAAAAACAGCAACTAATTTGACATGGAAACATAGCGGTGTTAAGTTCCAAACGAATCCTGGCCTGATGAGTGAATGATTCAGTGATTCACTTATAATAGACAAATGCATAACTTGACTCCATCTAGTGGCGTAACGTAAACTGCAGAAAGGGTGACAGATTCAAATCACCGGGATGAATCGTTTTCGTTAAGAACTCAAAAGATTCGAAAGATTGAGAAGAATCAAAATTCAATCCACCTCCACCTGTAGTTATTTACAAAAAGATGACCTACTGACATTTGATTCTGAATACATATGTTCATATGAACAGCAGAGTAATTCGACTAACTAATTTGACATGGAAACAGCAGTATTAAGTTACAAACGAGTCCTGGCCTACTTCTTATGACCAACTAAAAGACAAATATTAAAACGTTACATAATATAATACCTTAGTAATCTCACACACACCTACTGCTTTCACCTTAGGCATTACTTCGTCTTCGACATTAAGAAGAGGAAGAGATCAACAAAAATGAAACCAGTGAATGAATAAATGAAAACTGATGACAGTCATGATTTGTCCTATGAGACCATTTATTCATCTTACATGTACAAATACCCACATATAATTATCAAATGCTGTCACTGCCTTTGAAAGCAACTGTGAAACGAACTTATTTACAAGCTGGAATCACGCAATGAAGCCCAATGCAATCTGCTTTAAGAGCTCTCGCAACAGTTGTCGAGCACGAGAAAGATTGTGCACATGTCACGAAACTCAAGATGACAGGTACAGATTGACACAGATCCGCAGCAAAAACGTATCTTACCTTCAGCACGGGTCCGGAGATCCGACATAGTTCTCTGAACTGGCGGCATTGGTCCACCTGTCAACTGAACGCTTAAAACTCCGCGTTGCGTTTCTCTCTTCACCCGTCTACGGATTTTAAGCGCCGGTGACCGTCACCAAAGTAGCTTTCCCCGACTCCCGTGACCGGTAACCATTTATTTAGTGTTAGGAGTCATGCTGTTGTTGATGAACACCGATAGTTCCGCCCTCAATAACACGCTCCAGCATCAGAGCTCGGAGATGAACGCGAAATCTCCCCAGCACGCGCAAGAATCGATAAACGGTTGAAACACTGAATGTGAGCGAGCTCTGCCGCTTCACAAATTGGACCGTACCAACTAAGAGCGCAGAGGGGGGTGTAGTCGCAATAAATTGCGTACAGTCAAGTCATTCACACTCTAAAAACCATACTTTCTTATAGAAACAAAATTTTGGTACCACCAAATTAAAACAGGTCTTCACATATACAAAGTATGATTTGTGCTGTGCTAAATAAAAACTAAACCAAAATATTTTCCCCTAATATGATCACAGTGTTACAAAAGGTCTGCTGGAGATTCCCTCGCTGCAGTTACTCTCATTGTTTCGAAGGGGGATTGCAGAGACAATGACAGCCCACTATTTCTTTATTTTAGGCCCTGAAGCAATCACGACTTTGCAATTGCCTCTCATATTACCCTTCAGCCGGAAAACATTATGGCTTTGCTGATATGCTGAGGGTTTGCACTCAACAAGCCACATGTTGATGGATGCCTTCTCCATTGCTGTAGTATTAGTATGACTGCTGTTGTTAAAATTAGATAAATGAATAAAATACAATTAATAAACAAAGAACATCATTTAGATGGTTACAGTTTAATTTCTCATAAACATATTGACATATTTTCCGTCTTTATTATGTAACTGCCTAAAAGTCTGATTAAGCCGTACACACTTCCATTTTGTATATTATCTTAATATCTTTCATTGTATTGTATTAATAATATAAGACATATGAAATTGTAACCCACAAAAAAACAAAAAAGCTTTTTGGGTTTTCTTTCAAGCTAGTCGGCATCCACCCGCCTGCACAAGGATTTGGGTCTATTGCTCCTGAGGTTACCTAGCAACAGTGACAAGATGCCTGCCTCTTTGATTATGTGCGCGGTGGTTTTATCTTTGAGCACATATCAGTCTAAATAATGACTCATCCTCTCAGTACACACACAGACACGCGCTCTCATTCACAGACAGATATAAATAGATCAATCTTTTTATATGAATTCTGGTGAACACACATGAACGTCCAACCTTGCTCCCACTCTCCATCTGTGCTGATCATAAAAAATGATGAAACATTTGGGGAATAAAACGGTATAAACGCTGCATATAGTATATAAACATTTGTATTAACACTGTACATTTATAGAAATGATACGATCTAAAATCTAAAAAGAACCCAAATGCAACTTCCCATTTTCCCATTTAATATTTTACTTTCTGGCATTATGTATTACTTACATAAATTTAGACTTCATAAGCCAGAATAGAGCACGAATCATATGTATATAGATATATATATATATATATATATATATATATATTATATATATAATACTTTTTCGTGAAAAAAAATGAATACTGCTTATTTTTTTCAAGATTTTGATAAC
>JAHKKF010524826.1:5806-20131 GCA_019740295.1 Labeo calbasu | reverse complement strand
CTTTGACATGTATATATTGCCATTATTATGTAATCAAAATGAAAATTATTATTGCTGGTCTTCAATGATAATGTCAAGTTACTTTATTGTATTTGCACCAAAAAATGATAAGGATTTATGCTGATATCATCCGAAACCACACTTTGCCAGGAGTGTTTCCAAACTTTTGGAGGGCAGTGTAACTTTATATTTTTGTTAAATTTATATTTGAAATGCTTTTTAACATTTAATATGCCTTAATTGCAACTTATTAAATTATATTTTTTACACATGGTTAAAATATGTTTACTGTAGTGGTGACTACAAAACCTATAGTTGAAAATACTTAGTTTCGTGAGGGGCTGCCAGTCACAGGCTGTTGCACACAAAAAATGCAACATTTTTATTCTGACAGTGTATAATTTATATTAACATTACTACAAAATAGAACATGATTAATGAACTTTAAAGAGTAATTTATGTAATTGCACAAATTAAAGGCTACTATTTATTTATTTTTTTGTGAAATAACTCAAACATGTTTTTTTTTTTCCTGTCCTCTGATAAACATTGTTCTGGACTGCTGTTTTAAAAAGCACCAATACTTTCCCATCTCTATTAAGTGGCCACTTATTTTCTTATCTATACTTTTAATTTTTTTTTACAAAACAAAACAAAAACTGGTCACATCTGAGGTATCCTTCATTTCTTTAAGCAAAAACAAACAAACAAACAAAATTTTTTTTTTTTTTTTTTTTTTTTTAAACATGTTGTGAAATATGACTTGAACATGTTCTTAGGCTTTAGAGAGACTGCGGAGAGAATGCATGCAGTGATTTCCCAACGTGCTGCAGAACGCCTTTGGCATGACTCTATTCCATATGTGTTTGGGATGTGTCCAGTGCTTTTTCCGTATCCATCACTCCACAGCATCCAATCTTTGTGTTTAAACCTTTTTCTCATTATGAAAAGATGCTCAGAAACAAACTGATTTATGCCACAGGGCAAACACGAGCTTGATAACCCTTGTTGCACAGATTTGTGGGGCTGCGCCAGAGGCAGTGCCAGTGCTTTGAGCCAGATGGCATCTGATGGCTGCTGCACATATGCCAAATGACCAAAAAGGTCAGCAACTCTGAAAAGACATAGTGTGTTTGTGTTATGTTCGGACTGATCTTTCTGCTGTTTTTGGTAATTCTAGAGACCATCATAATGAGTTGAGGCCCTTTTGGCTTGGACCAGCGACCACCCAGTACACACTAGAGAGAATTATGGTTATTATGGCTTGTATGGTCTATATTGTCTGAGTTTATACTATGCTAGAAATTAACATAGTAAATACTGGGCTCAGCAAGAATTACCAGAAAGAACAAATTCTTGAACACTTGGATGAAAGGCTTAAATCCTCAGAGATACTCTTATCAAACAACAGATGCAAGTTTACAAAATAGAGAATTATAGGGATAAAAATCATCAATATTTGATGTGAATATCTTTTCTTGTGACTTACTGAGGAATGCATGCTCTGTATTCAGACTTGAAGAAAGAAATCCTTTAGGGATTGTGATGATTGTGTTAATGTGTGTGTGTGTGTGTGTGTGTTCTGTTTGGAGAACTAGTAGGATAAAATGCTTAAAAGATGATTTGAGATTTGCTGGTATGTAGTGTCTCATTCATGAAGATCACAGTGCCGAATAATCTTCCAGTTTGTCACAATTTGTTTCAACAATGCTATAGTGTACGGACATGACATCTCTAGACAAGCTAGTGACTTCACAAGTGTCTGTGCCTGACTGGGCTGTGGTAACACTAGACTTTTGTGCATTCACTCTTACTTTCACTTTCCATTTGCGTGATGTGTTTGTGTTTTATAGTTAATAAAAACATTTGTGCACATGGGTTTTGACTTCTGTGGTTACTGCTTGCAATGCAATCGTGTGAGTCAAGCTCTTATGCATTTGATTAATGTATTTATAACAGGGCTTAAGGCTCTGTTAGCCGAGGTTAACCTCTGCCTTCAGAACTGTTTTGAGATAAAAGTTTTGCCAGATAAACAATATTAAACTTTTACAGCAATGCAAAACGAGAGAGAATATTAATGAGGATAAATCAAATGTACAAGGAAAAATTATGTTAAGAGGAACAACCCTGTGGCAACGAAAATTTTAAGTGCAGAGAGATAGATTTTAAATTATTTGATTTTTAGGTATGAATAAAAAAGAAAACAAATCACTTTGAACATTGTGTTTCTGTCACCTTCTGATACTGTTGCTCACACGTTTAATAGCTACTCTCTTTGGTGCTTTAAAGCATGGGAAACCTCATAAATTGTTTATTTATTTATTTATTTATTTATTTATTTTTAACATTATGATCTTATAATGTATTGCCAAATACAAGTAATATTCAAAGACATGCAGCATATACCATGTTGTTATGCCAGAGGCTGGCAACAATCCTTTATTAGTGAATACATACTGTTTTTTTGTCCACTATATAGTAAGAAAGAGGGCATATTTGGATGCAACCAATCTATTTATGAGTGAATCACTAAAACATTTAGTCAACTGATTATTAAAAAAATATTGATTTAATCAAAAAAGAACCAACTGTCTTTGAGTAAATAACTGATTAGTTTAGTTAACCAGTTCATTCAAAATACATACTTTATCTGAAATCGCATACTTACCCTCTATATAGTAGGCAAAAAACAGCATGTATACCGAGTAGTACGTCCGAATTCACAGCTGATCTTGCTACATACTCTAATGCATTATTTTCTGTGGCCACGAAAATGATATATCATAGAGCTAATATGAAATTGCACTGGACAAACATATTAGTTTATTGTAATATTAATTCTGCTACAGTTACTTCTTTCAGCTGATCTAAATATTTCTAATTAATTATATCCAGTTATGATTATTCAGATTTCCTCTTTGAGCTATTTTGTTGCAACCTTGACATGAAATGTGCTTAAATACAATGGGATTCACTGCCACATTAGTTAACACTGCACTGAGCAAGTTATATTTAACAGTGTGTTTAACTTGCAAGGAGTTAGCAACAAACAGTTGGAATGCAAACATATTTGAGTTGATTACATTTCGATGCACATTATCCCTAAAAGCAAATCCATGAACAGTATATTTAAAAAATAAATAAATAAATAAGACTGCATTTCGTTTTACTGTGGAATGATTTCAGGCATGAAACGCAAACATGGTGTATTGCATTTACCATTGCTCCTACCATGCACATACAGAATAGTACAGAAAATAGGAAAGAAATGTAGATGTAAAGTTTTGTACGTTTTTTTTATTATTTATTTATTATTGGACTATATAATCAACAGGACAGATTTTGTAAGTTAAAATGGGCTCAGGTCCTCAGGAAGTGCCAGTCTCAGAGACAGTGGATGTCTGAGAAGCAGTAGCTGTATCAGATCCAGTGACGGTTGAGAGGCAGTGGCCGTCTGATATCCAAGGGCAGACTCGGAGACAGTGGCAGCTTCAGAGGTAGTGGTAGGCTCAGATGCAGTGTCAGTCTTTGAGGCAGTGGAAGCTGGTAGGCAGTGTCGTCTTTGAGGCAGTGTCACTTTGAGATGTACCGTCAGTCTGAAACGAAGTACATTCTGAGATGCACTGCCAGTCTCAGAGGGATGTCAGACTGAGAGACTGTGTGAGTCTGGAGACTTAAGTCTCAGAGGCAGTATCAATCTCAAGGGCAGTGTTATCTCTGAGGCAGTGTCAGTGTCAGAGACAATGACCGTCTCAGGCACAATGTTAGTCTCGGAGACAATGACAGTCTCCGGCGCAATGTCTGCCCCAGGCACTGTTCCAGTCCCAGGCCCAATGTCAGTCTCGGAGGCAATGACCATCTCAGCCACAATGTCAGTTTCAGGGAAAAACACGGTCTCAGATGCAATGCAGGTCTCAGGCACAATGTCAGTCTCAGAGACAGTGTTGGTCTCAGGCACAGTCTCAGGTGCAATGTCAGTCCCAGGGACAGTGCCAGTCTCAGGCACAGTGTCTGTCTCATAGACAATGGCCATCTCAGGCGCAATGTCAATCTCAGGGACAGTTCCAGTCTCAGGCACAATGTCAGTCGCACAGACAGTCCCAGTCTTAGGCGCAATGTCTGTCTCATAGGCAGTGACCATCTCAGACGTAATGTCAGTCTCAGGGACAGGTCCAGTCTCAGGGACAATGTCAGTCTCAAAGACAATGACCGTCTCAGGCGCAAAGTCAGTCTTAGAGATAATGACTGTCTCAGGTGCAAAGTAGGTCTCAGGCAGAATGTTAGTCTCAGAGATAGTATCAGGGACAATCTTGACAATCTTAGAGACAATGTCAGTCTCAGGGATGATGACAGTCTCAGGTGCAGTGTAGGTCTCAGGCACAACATCAGTCTCAGAGACAGTGTTGCTCTCAGGCACAGTCTCAGGCACAATCACGGTCTCAGAAAGAGTGACAGTCTCGGGTGCATTGTAGGTCTCAGGCAGAATCCAAGAGACTGTGTCAGGCACAGTGTCAGTCTTGGAGACAATGACGGTCTCAGGCTCAATGACAGTCTCAGAGACAGTGTCAGCTGCAGAGGTAGTGACAGTCTCATATATATGTCCCTCTCTCCCTCTCTCTCTCTCATCAAAATGCTTGCTACAAATGCAAAAACGCAAAAAATCTAACCTGATCCAAAGTTTTTTATGATGGACGAAAGTTTCGGAGGCAGTGTTTTAAACTTGATTGACACAATGTGAGGTCGTGCTTATTTTTTAACGTGCGAAAAATTTCGGACAAAGTGTGCAATGATCTGAAGTGCGTGGGAGGGAAGGCTAGTACTATACAAGTGAGTTTATCTTTTGCCACGATTTATTGTTTGACAAACGTTTTGTTAAACAACTATTGGAATGCTGGATCAGCTCGTTATTCGCTGCACTGCTGTACTGAGAAGCGATTTCCAGTAACTTTAGTGCCCCAGAATGAGAAAATAAATGAGGAGCAGACAAGTGATGGTAAAAATGAGGAACAGAAACGGTCAGAAATGGGTTAAGAACCAGGTGTTTACATAGGAAATAAAGGTAAAAAGGAAATTAATCTTCAGGCTGATTTAATTCAATCACAGATGTCTTAGAACAGGGCTTTTCAATGATCTCTTTGTATGGCGATGCATGACATTTTTCCGCTGAATTCTAAGGATGTTCGATTACTTCCGTCGATCATAGCGTGCTATGCTCCTACAGGAATGCTAGTCACCAAAACAGCCACAGCTAATTTAGTTGATGCTAGTTTGCTTTTATATATATGTATTTATGTTTACTCAATATCATGTCATTTAAAAAATGGGAGTACAGCACACTGCTGTGTGCTTTTTTCCACACGTTTCCAATAGACAAGAAAATACAGAATAAGCGGAATAATACAGAATAAGTATTTTCAAATACACAATGAGACAGTTTTGCAGTTACAAACCAGATGAGTGTGTAGCCAACATTTCCAAAGCACAAGTCCTGATGGAGCCTCCAGCTGGACACAGACGCTGAACAATGGAGCTGTCCCGGTGCTTTTTCATTGGAACAACTTGACACTTCCAGCCGCTGGACCAGAGTTTGGGAAAAGATAGAGTGACCAAACACAGGCACATTGCATACTGATGACCCCTCTGTGGATGTGCAATATTCAGACCACGAATACTATGCCACTGCTGAGTCTGCTCCCCTGGATTTATCCCTGGACCACACTGAAGGTCTACCTCTGGAAATAGCGACACTTCGAAAACAAATTGGGGACCCTCAATAACCCTCAGCAGCAAGTTAGGTTTTACACAAGGAAAGCTGACAATGTCAACAGTGTTTGTCAGATGAATATAAAAAACTAGTGCTGTCAACAGCAACTAGCAGAGCGCTGTGCTTTCAAGAATAGCAGGAAATCAAAGTATACAAACTACTAAATGACTGACTGTCTAGATAAGGGAGTTGTGAGCGGATGTGTGATCCAGTTTCTGTTCTTGTTAAAATTACTTATTCTGTAAATGCTGGCAGGCTTTTTTATTTTCTGTCCTAAGATGTTGTATTAATGGAAATTGCAGATGTTTTTCAGTATGACACCAAACTCTCTTCTCCTGCAGAGTGAGGTTTTCTCTGCCTACAAATCTCAGTGCACTTTCAAAGGGTTGATTGGAATGGCCTCTGATGGTGCTGTAACCTTTGTGTCATCTCTTTATGAAGGCACCACCAGTGATCGAGAGATTCTAAAGCAGAGAGAGATTCCAAATCAACAACGGCTATAACGGTAGATAAGCATTTCCATGCGGAGTTCATGCTGAGCGACGCATACGAAGGGTGAAGGAGCACAAGATATTCAGTACATTAATCCCTCTTTCACTCACAGGCAGCATCAATCAGCAGCTTTAACCCTTGTTAAAGTCTGGCCAAGTAACTGCTAACGCTGCTGAAGGAGAATTAGACTGGTAGAAATGAAATGAAATATCTGTTATTGTTTTTCATTGCTGTGTCATTCCGTGTCAACTCAACCAGAGGTCCCTGACTCAAATTTTTGAATTTGCTAATATTTATTCTGAAGAAAGATAGACATGTGTAGTGATGAAATTTTCACGAGGGGTCAGTCAAGTTACGAGAGGTAAAAATGATTTCAGAAAGATGGCAGCATCATTATCATATTTTTACTCAGAGAATGACAGTTCTATTAGTAAAATCTGTTGACTTTAGCAATTTTTGTTGCATTATGTGCCAATGGTGACCTTTCAAAAATGGGAAAACAACACTTTTCAAGATTTTCTCTAAAGTTTGCATGCCTGTAACTCAAGAAGTATTCAAGATATCCTAAAGGGGTCGTCGGATGCAAAGTTCACTTTTACATGTTGTTTGAACATTAATGTGTGTTGGTAGTGTATGTACGCATCTACCCTGTAATGATAAAAATCCATGCAGTGGTTTTTAACTAATCTGTAAAAATAATATTCCCTTTTTCAAATCGAGCCATTCTCAGATGCCTGTCGGTGTGGCGTCACACCTCCCACGATAGTTGATTGACATGAGCATCTTACCTCAGATCAGCTGTAACAGTCCAACCTCCATTGTTTCAATGTCGGATGTAAGTTAGACAAGAATATCTCAGATTGAGCGATTGAGGTGTTGTGTTGCTGCATGTAATAATGAACATAGTGGTCAACATTTACTCCCGACATCTGAGCTCCTAAGGATGCAGTGGATTATTTTTTTTTTTTGTGAAGGGAATGTGCCTCCTGATCTACATAAATGCGTCTATGTTCACACAAATCATTCGTGATCCAGCTTCACTTACAGCAGAAGTGAGTATAAGGGGATTTTTAATGAATATTTGCGATCGCCTTTCCTAATAACGTGCTAGTTAGCAAGTTTAGCGGCTAAACGCCTTAAATGCGGCTAAAGTAAACAATCTCTTCGAGCACAGCTCGTCACTCCACAGAGAGAAGAGAGGGGCGGGGCGAGCAGAGCTCATTAACATTTAAAGCAACCTCAACCAGAACAAGATGATTTTCGCAGAGCTGATTTTGGCAAGGTAAAAAAGATGTTGTTTTACACTACCATTGAAAATTTTGAAAATACTTTTAAATATTAGCAAAATCAAAAATTTGGTTGATTTGACATGGAATGACCCTGCTGTATAATCACCTGAAACTAATCTGATGGTTTTAACCTTAGAATAAGCCCTTCATATCATTCACTGTACTGAAATAATTTTAAATGAAATTGTCAACAAATATAGAATTATGAAACAAATTCTTTAATCAGATGACTTGACAAAATACAATTTCCTTTTGTAAAATCATGCATAGGTTCGTTTTCCTTAGCACTGTGCCTCTTCAGTTACTTGTGCATAGAGAGGTGTTTTGGCAGATTTGTAGAGAAAAACAAATCACACCTTTGGGTAGCTTAACACAAAAGTGTCTCTATAAATGTGTCAATGTAGCTTAGTGCGTTTGTGCATTTTATTTCAACCAAGCTAAATGAAGGTTTCTCTAGGGGGTCATATACCAGCCCATCAGGTGACACTGAATCACTAGTCCGCATTTCCTTAAGTTTAGGTTTTTCAGAGTTGCATAATCCTTTAAGGCAATTCAATTCCCTTTTTCATGTGCGTTTGTTGTGTCCCTCAGATGATCCTCTCATCTAGGTTTTCTGCAGCATTTGGCACTCTAACATGGCTAACCTCCCGGAAATTTGAAGTAGTCACCGTCTGCTTCCTCAGAGAACCAATCAGATGCTGCAATTTGGCATTTTGTGAGGTGTGATTATGACAAAGTCACAGACAGTGAATTGAGATGCAGCTGTTCCTGGTTTGTTGGCATATATGTACAGTCTTTTGGCTTTAACTGGTAGCCCTCTGGTGGCATTTTTGGGAATGGGGGTGCATCCTTACGATATGATATATTATGATACTGCCAGCTTGTACCTTACTGAAGATGGACTTCACAAGTGTCAGGTGAGAAAGTCATTGTGCAGATAAGGGGAAGAGAGCCTGGTTTGAAAGCATAGGCAGCTTTAGGGTCGAGGGTTGATGGGTCTGGCAGTTTACCACTGTAGACCTTGCATAGTGCAGATCTGGAATAACATTACCAGACAGTCAATAACCATGTTTGTTACAAAGTGTAGTATAGCATGCCAATTTACATTGACTCTGCATACCTGATTCCACTTGCTAAAGTAGCACTTAGTTTGGGCTTCACTTCCACCATGGCATCCACCAGTCCTGGCTTCACTCCTTATTTATTACATGGAGTTAAGACTATAGCAAAAACAAACATTGTGCCAGATATTTAATTGAACCAAACCACTGTTTGTGGTTTGTGTGGCTTCTGTTTGGGCGCATGAAAGGGTTTTTTTAAAAAAAGAGTTAGTTAAAATGACGGAGAGACATCTATTTCTTTTAATTTTGTGACATCTGTTTAATTTCATTTAAATGCCTCTTTCCTCTCTGCGTTTCTCCCTCTCTCATTTTTTGTACCAATATATTGCAAATATTACACTGACAAACACTGTGAATGGGAGATTTTCAAGCTGTAATATTGTATTTTTTAATTATCTTATTATTTTTATTGTTTTTTTTTTTTTTTTAAGTATACAAGTATTTTTAGAGTATAAATGAAAAACAAAATAGATAAATTGTACATAAAATGGTACATTAAATGGTTTGAAGCAAATAAAATTACTGCTGAAAAAATATGAAATGAAAAAATGAATGAAAAAAAAAAAGAACTGATATAATAACCTCAAGCACATTTGTGTTTAATAGCTTCTTTTCTCATTTTATTTATTTGTATGACAGGGAGCTTTTGTGTAAATGGATGATTAGGTCTGTGCTTTACATTTCTGTGGATGATAATGTGGCGGTTGCCATGGAAGCAGAACAAGGGGACGAGACACATGCTGCAACATTCTATAAATAGAGGGACAGTAATTAAAGACCTTTAGACGAACTTCTTTAACATTATGGGATTGTGGGGGCGTTAACAATTCACACTGCATTAAAGCGTACAGCTTATGAATGGTGCAATATGAGTTTTGTTGTTGCTGCTGTTTATTTGTGATTAGTTTTATTTGTTCATTGTGAATGACTATAGGAGTTTAATCTGTCTAAATATGCTCATCATTGATGAAACACAAGCATACAGTACACTGACCTGCATTACCAAGACACAAATGCATTTCACTTTGTACACCGCCTGTTATGTCTTACTATGGGTTTGCACCTATTAATCATTTTGTTTCTGTAATCATCCACTGATTGTCAAGAGTTTGTGGTGTTTTCTTCTTCTGCTGTGGAATCAGTTAGTTAGTTAGTTCTGGAATTAGAACTCATGGATCATTGACTGAGACATAAACTTCCAAACAAATAAAAACAAACCTAACATGAACATAACAGGGGGAACCTAACATATATTATATTATATTATATTATATTATATTATATTATACTTGTAAGGGCACAAATATACCTGTAAGTGCACTAGTGGTCACAGAGGAAAGTATATATTTAATTAATTGATTAATTATTTAATTGATTATTATTATTATTACTATTATTATTATTATTTTGCATATTTTTATTTACTATCAGGACAAAGTTAGGATGTTATGTAATGTTGGATTTGTTCTTTGTTGTAATATATTTAGGAGTGATTTCCCCAACATAAACATAGTTTAAATCATTAACCAACTCTTTCAATATAATGGTAAAGAACCATCATTACAGAAATTCACGACTTAAAAAAATTGACAGAAGTAAAAAAAAATAAAATAAAAAAAAGCTACAATTTACGACCAGAAATGCTTTTTAGGATAAATACATAAAAAAAAATAATAATAATAAATTAAAACAAAATGGACTACATACTTGTTTGTAAATAATGTTGGGAATTATTAACTAATTTCTGGCTGTCATGTCACAAAAGAACCTAATGAAATTCATGAAAATTAATAATTAAATTAAATTAATTAATTAAAATCAAAATGAACTACACTTTTTTTTTTTGTTTTTTTTTTGTTTTTTTTTTGTAAGGAATGTTGGGAATTATTAACTGATTTCTGTATCCATTATGGCTGTCACATCACAAAAGAATCAACGACTCGGACCCAAAGACTCGAGAGGTGAACTAATCATTTTTGTTTCCTGTACAGAACCTATAGGGTGCTGCACATGCATGGTCAACACAAAACGAACGTTGTTTCCGAGTCATATTAAAGATTAAAAATGAACAAACCATTCAAGAATACTCATCACAGCTTCTTTCTAAAGAAGCTGATTTTGTTTTATTTGGATTGATTGGAACAGCACGATTTTCCATTTATTGTCTTTTCTCTCTCTGTTTTTGGTCGTGTAAGATTCCACACACATGTAATGACAACCCCATCAGTGAAGAGAGGCCGTGCTCTTGACTCAAGAGACCATTAGACTAGGCTTTATCAGCCTCCACAGGCTAAACGTCTTACATTCACATGTATTCATTAGCAGATGCTCTTATCCAAAAAGATGTGGAAAAAAGAAGTGCAAAAATACAAAGTTAGCTAGAAAAGTACAAGCGAGTAGAGATGTTAGAAGTGAACAAACACTGGCAGACGTGACACTTTTCTTTTTAAATGCAACAACAAAAAAGAAAAAAATCTGAAAATGTTGAGTTTGAGGTTTTGGCAAGAAGGGCATCCCCACAGAGGATGGGAGGGGGAGATGATGCCCTCCAGACCTACAGTAAACTAGATGAACTCTCTTGGTGCGAGGCCAGAGTGCGAACAGATGGCTCGATATCTGTGTGTGTGTGTGCGCATGTGTTTACAGACAGAAGTTATATTTTGCATAATATTACACTGGATACATTCAGACAAGAACCAGCTCTTTAAAGAAGTTAATCTCAGTTTGGGGCAGGTATCAACCTTTTTGATGATTAGTTGCCTTCACAAAAGATTATTCAGAAATTACTGATTCTCCCTATTTGCCCTTATTTACATGTAATGCAGATATTCCCAAACTTTGGGAATATATTCCAAATCTGAATCTCTTTCACCTAAAATATTTTCTTTAAGTGCCCCTGGGATTTTAAAATAAATATTTTAATAACTAAGTATCAGGTTTGCATGTTTACAGTTCTCTGACATTGGTTAATGGTCATATGGCATGCAGGAAAACAAAAATATTTAATCTTTTTTAGTAAGTGTTTAATTTTAAAGGAGAAGTCCACTTCCAGAACGAAAATTTACAGATTATGTACTCACCCCCTTGTCATCCAGGATTTTCATGTTTTTCTTTCTTCAGTTGTAAAGAAATGATGTTTTTTAAGGAAATGTTTCAGAATTTTTCTCCATGTAGTGGACTTCTATGGTGCCTGAGTTTGAAAATCCAAAATGCAGTTTAAATAGGGCTTCAAATGATCCCAAATGTGGTTGTAAACGATCCCGGCCGAGGAAGAAGGGTCTTATCTAGCGTAAGAATCGGTTATTTTCATTAAAAATAATCTATTTATATACTTTTTAATGTCAAACGCTCGTCTTGTCTTACTCTGCTTAAACTTTTTTCCGGTTCATGACCGTTCTTCAACTTCAAAATCGTCCTATATCGCTGTTTTACCTTTTTTGTTAAGGGTGTTTGATCTTCTTTGCATGTTCACTTTGCAAAGACTGGGTCGGTACTTCTGCAGCGACGTAGGATGATTTTGAAATGATTTTTGAAGTTGAGGGAGAAAATACGATTGGGGCTTTTCGACATACCCTGACTAACTTACCCTGATAATTGTCTTGAACCAGAATACAGGCAGAGTAAGACAAGACGAGCGTTTGAGATTAAAAAGTATTTAAATTGTATTATTTTTATGAAAATAACCGATCGTTTTGCTAGATAAGACCCTTCTTCCTCGGCTGGGATCGTTTACAACCGCATTTGGGATTGTTTAAAGCCGTAATTGTTACCTTTTCATTAAATTCACAAACCCCCTACAGTTTCTTTATAAATCCCAGTTTGGGAAACCTTGTTCAAACATAATGGACATAATTTAATGCACTCTGTAAATTACAATGAATGGAATATATTTTCTCACTCTTTGTATTTTTACGCCATTGTGGTACAAGATTATCCCATTTAAATCAATGTGATAAACGAGTTAGGTCGAAAGTAGTCTAAACGTAATCGAAAAGTAGTCTGATTGTATTACCTAAATTGTGTAATGTAATGGATTATGTCACTGCAGGGGTCACCAAACTTGATCCTGGAGGGCCGGTGTTCGGCAGAGTTTAGTTCCAATTTGCCTCAACACGCCTGCCTGGAAGTTTCAAGTACCTATTAAGACCTTGATTAGCTGGTTCAGGTGTGTTTGATTAAGGTTGGAGCTAAACTCTGCAGGACCGAGTGTGGTGACCCCCGCATTACTGACTACAATTTTTGTTGTTTCTTTTTATTTGTTTAGATTCTTGTTTTATTTGTGTTAGTTTTTAGTCTCTTAGAAAGTACTGGATAATTTAATGTCACTACATAAGTTTAGAGGCAGGTTCAGGGTTAGTTCTTAGTTATTGCCAAATTTTTTGTGATTACAACAAGAAGCACATAGTATGTATTTACAGAGCAGGACTGTAAAAGAGGTGCTACCTCTAAAGCATCCCTGAAAACGGCTTTTATTGTTTTTGCTGAAATAGGCTGTTTTTCATCATTTTGATTGTAGAATGGCAGTGGTGAGATGACGGAGGTGGAGCCGGCGTTGGATTTTGCGTCGTCGGGTCGATCAGGTCGACGTAATGCTCTGCCTGACATCCTGGGCTCTCCTGCCGGTGTCAGTCCCTCGGACCTGCCCCTCAAACTAGCCGAGCTCTCGCTCACAGGTCAGTCAGATTTACTGGCACACAGATTTGGTGTTCTCTGTGTTAACCTGTCTGTTTGCTCTGCAGATGGTCCCGGAGGAGCTCAGTCTCCAACATCACAGGAGGCTCCGCTTTCTCCAGAGAGCTCAGAGGAGAAACAGGGCTCCTGAAAACTCCTCTTCACCTCCCTCAGTAAACACCTGTCCAACATTACTACGGAGAAAGACAGAATGGGAAATATAAAGGTGGCGTTACCTCAGGGACAACATGAAAGTGCGAACTAACATTTGGATTGCTGCGCACGCTGTGTCCCTGTGTCTACCTGTGCCTGCAGGTGGACTTGCAGGCTGTGTGTCTGTAATTTCGCTGAAACCATAGGGGAGATGTATCTGACTGCTTGGTCACTGGTCAAATGATGTTCTCCATCTATGGCCAATTAAACTCTCGTTCCGGACTGGGCAGGTAGTAGTAACATTCAGAAAAATGTAAAATAATCAAAATAACTTTGGTCCCACTTATATATATTAGGGGCCTACTATGTGCTCATGTCAAAATAATTACTTACTGTACTTATTGCGTTAATTTTTACTTCATTTTCCATTTAATGATAGATTTATAGATTATACATTTACAGAAATCATTAATCGATTAATTTAAATCACATCATAGTTAAAACACTTAATATAAAGTGGGTTCATAATTTTTGTAATAAAATAAAGGTGAAAAAAAAGTAATTATTATGTGAAAAACTAAACTAAACTAATAAAATAAAATAAAAATTAGAAATGGTGCCTTGGCAATCAAAATAAATTGAAGTATTGCAATCAATCAATTAATCAATAGAAAAACAAAAACAGATAAAAATAACATTACTAACATAAATGAAAACTGTAAATATAAAATAAAAAAAATTAAAAATATTAATAAATACTAATAGTATATACATAACTACACAGGAGGCCAAGGTCATAAAAGACTAAAATACATAAGAATAATTTGTAAACAAA
>JAHKKF010524825.1:9826-28664 GCA_019740295.1 Labeo calbasu | reverse complement strand
ACTACATTTTGGAAGTTCAAAATCGGGGCACCATATCAGTCCATTATATGGAGAAAAATGCTGAAATGTTTTCCTCAAAAAACAATTTCTTTACAACTAAAGAAAGAAAGACATGAACATCTTTTTTATTTATTTGAGATCTGAATAAATAATCTTTCCACTGACGTATGGTATGTTATGATAGGACAATATTTGGCCGAGATACAACTATTTGAAAATCTGGAATCTGAGGGTGAATCTGAAAAATCTAAATATTGTGTAAATCCCCTTTAAAGTTGTCCAAATGAAGTTCTTAGCAATGCATATTACTAATCAAAAATTAAGTTTCGACATATTTACGGTAGGAAATTTACAAAATATCTTCATGGAAAATGATCTTTACTTAACATCCTTTTTTATGATTGTTCTACTTCCTTTTTTGTGATTATTGTTTTTATTATTGTTTTTATGATTATTCTACTTCCTTTTATGTAAAGCACTTTGAATTACCTCTGTGTATGAAATGTGCTATATAAATAAACTTGCCTTGCCTAATGATTTTTGGAAAAAACAATAATTTTGACCCATTGCATTTTTGGCTATTGCTACAAATTCGTATACTGTGTAAAGTATACATGCTTTTAGAAGTTGCATATAGTATGCTATTTCAAACATAGCTGTGAAGTAACCAAAATACACAAGTAAAACAGACTAAAGTTGATCAAACCTCCGATCTGCAGCGGTCCCTCCACTCTCATGCCGTGTTTTATTTTCCGAGCCGCCCCCGTCTCTTCTGGCTTCACTTCTGTGGCCGAACGGCGGTACACGCCGTCACGCACATCCTCAAACACCTCGAACATCTCATACACGCGAGCCGTATATCCAGCCAGTTCTGTGACCTGTGAGGTGACACAGTCCTTTCCAGTCATTTTCACACACGAAACCCTGTATAAGCAGCCTCTTTGACTGAAATGTCTAGTCTAAATAATAATTTATTTCGAGTTGAATGCACAGTGTCTAGGTTTGCAACATTTACATGACAAAAGATTCTTCAGTTTTAGTTTTACCTGCCTGTCAACATCACATAGAAAAAGCAAGCTGGGGCTGGATATTTAAAACTGTTTAAGCGCATTCATTTAAAATGAGAAAACTTAAGTCATTTTGTCTGTAGTTCTGGTTAGGGTTTGTTCATATTGTAGTGCATAGCTTAAACTACATTTGAAAGTGAGGTGAAATGCATCTCACCTCTTTGTAGGAGACCATTATCCTCTCCACCGCATCGGCTGCGGCGTTCAGAAGGTTCCGGGCCGTGGTGAAGGCCTGTGTGCGTTCACTCACCAAATCCTCCTCCTTCATCTCCAGGGCTGCCTGTTTTACATCCTCTGTATCTAAATGGACATCACAAGAACAAGACTATGAGAGAAATATAAAAAATACATAATAAAGGTGAAAGAGCAGCAAACGTGTCTATCGTATTTTAGGGATCTTGTTTTGAGGTCTTATGGAAAGCTATGGAAGTCCATTTCTGCCACTGAATAAAAATTTTAAAAATTGTGATTTTTTTTTTTTTCACAATTCAGACTTTTTCCCGCAATAAAACAAGTTTACATCTAGTAATTATGACCTTTTTCCTCAGAACTGTGAGACATAAACTCGCAATTGCAAGTTATAAAGTCAGAATTGCAAGATAAACACAAATCTGACTTTTTTTCTTCAGAACTGCATGATACAAACTGGCAGTTGCAAGTTATAAAATCAGAATTGCAAGATATAAACATTAATCAAACTTTTTTCTCAAAATTGCAAGATATAAACCTGCAATCTTAAGTTGTAAAGTCAGATTTGCATGATATAAACTCGCAACTGCAAGTCAAAAAACCAGAATTGTGTGATATAAATTCAGAATTGCAAGTTATAAACACAAATCAAATTTTTTTTCTCAGAACTGCAAGATATAAACTTGCAATTTTAAGTTCTAAAGTCAGAATTGCAAGATATAAACACAAATCTGACGTTTTTCCTCAGAACTGCATGATATAAACTGGCAGTTGCAAGTTATAAAGTCAGAATTGCAAGATATAAATATAAAATCAAACTTTTTTTCTCAGAACTGCAAGACATAAACTTGCAATTTTAAGTTATAAAGTCAGAATTGCGAGATACAAACACAAATATAACTTTTTTTTCCTCAGAATTGAGTGATATAAACTCGCAATTGCAAGTTATAAAGGCAGAATTGCAAGATATAAACATAAATTAAACTTTCTTCTCAGAATTGCATGATATAAACTTGCAATTTTAAGTTGTAAAGTCAGAACTGTGTGATACAAATTCAGAATTGCAAGTCAAAATGTCAGAACTGCAAAGATATAAACACAAATTTGACGTTTATTCTCAGAATTGCATGATATAAACCGGCAGTTGCAAATTATAAAGTCAGAATTGCAAGATATAAACACAAATCTGACATTTTTCCTCAGAATTGCGTGATATAAACTTGCAATTGCAAGTTATAAAGACAGAATTGCGAGATATAAAGACAAATCTGACGTTTTTCCTCAGAATTGTGACATAAACTCCCAATCTTTTTTCCCCTCAAAACTGGACCTTATAACCTGCAACTGCGAGTTCAAATCTCACAATTATGAGAAAAAAAGTTTTAAAAATTTTTTTTATTTTTCATTTAGTGGCGGAAATGGGCTTTCACAGAGATCAATATGGGGTCAGTAAAAAAAAAAATAAATAAATAAAATAATAAATGAAAAATTAATACGAACACATTAAATTTATCAAAAATGACAGTTAAGACATTTATAGTGTTACAACATATTTCTATATCAAATAAATGCTGTTCTTTTGAATTCTCTTTTCATCAAATAATCCTCAAAAAAATCATTACTGTTTCAGCAAATATACGTCAACCTTGACAATAATAAGAAATATTTCTTAAGCAGCAAATCAGCATATTAGAATGATTTCTGAAGGATCATGTGACACTGAAGACTGGAGTAATGATGCTGAAAATTCAGTTTTTCAACACAGGAATAAATGACGTTTTAAAACACATTAAAATAGAAAGAGTCATGTTTAATTGTACAAAATATTTCACAATATTACTGTTTTTTACTCAAATAAATAAATGCTGCCTTGATGAGCATAAAAGACTTCTTTCAAAAACAATTAAAAAAATCGTACTGACCCCAAACTGTAAATGCTACTGTGTAAGTGAACACGAGGTACAGTACAAAAAGAACACCATATCAACAAGCGCTCAAGGACGTTCAGGGGAGAGCCAAAACGTCTGGAGCCACAGACGCAGAGAGAAGAACAGGAACTACAGATAATCATAATTGGATCCATACCATATTTAGAGTATCCGGTGGCAGTGATGATGGGCACGGCGACCATGACCAGGCCCGATGCGCTCCAGAGATATTTCATCAAGAACTGCTCCAGCATGACATACCACAGCCTCTTGAACAGGATCAGGTTAATCTGCTTGGACAGCGCGGTGTAGCTCCTCTGCAGCTGCAGCATCTCGATCTACGCAGGGCACAGATGCAGGCACGCAGACACGCATACACGCACATAAACAGGCAACAAGATAACATCAGGTTGAGCTCACACAGACTGGTTTCCACTAATAATCTTCAATCAGGCTTCCTGATTCATAATGATGTCATTTCATAACTTTTTAGTACTAATAAGAAACAAGTATTTTTAAAAATAAAATCAGAGCATATTAAAATCATCATGTAGGTTCAGGAGAGTTGAGTGCAGTGCGTGTGAGAGTAGGCCTCAGGTCAAAGAGGCGAATCAAGACTTTTGCCCCAATTCCAGGGCCTTCTTTGTATTTAGACACGTCACATGACCTCACTCTTTGAAAACTTTCTCTGGCCCTATGACTGTAAAGTTCAGGAACATTTCCCATTGCAGCAATGGGGCACTGTTTGTTCAGCAGACACATTGCTTAGTCATTGAGACACATGAACAAAATGACCTCAAACACCTGTTTTACAGCCTTAAAGGGAGAAATTACTAATGAATTAAATGACTTTTTATAATACAGAACACAAAAAAATGATGCTGGAAAAAGTTTTTAGGATTCTCTGATGAATAGCAAGTTCAAGAGAAAAGCATTTATTTGAAATGGAAATCTTTTGTAACAAAATGTCTTTTTAATTATAAATATGCTTTAATTTATTACTTAATAATAATTATATGTTTCTATTACATTTTTATTTTTTATTTTTAATCACTGGAATGCATTCTTGCTAAATAAAACATTAATTTTTTTCAAAAACAAAAATCTTACTGACCCTAAGCTTTTGAACTTTTGTATATTTTAACAAAATTAAATAATTCGCTTTTATTTTGTCAATCTAAAAGAAGTGATTAAAACTGGAAATGCATATTGCGTTTGTTTAGCGCTTTTTACAATAAATGTTGTTCCATACAAAAGGTGCTCTACAAAACCCCAGCAAGCAATTATATTAATATAACAACACAATATGTAATATAATTACATATTATGTTGTATAAGACAATATTGCATTAGTTAAATTTGTTAAAAACAAATGCATTAACATGTAATAATATCTTAAGTTAACATAAAATAAATATAAAATAATATTCTAATAAATTAAATAATAATAAATGAAATATTTTATTAAATAATAATAATAATAATAACAAGCTATTATTATTATTATTATTAAATAATATTAAAAATATTAAAATAACTTTATATTTGTATATTTGTAAGTTTGAAAATGAAAAAAGCACCACAAAAATAGTTTTACATTACCAGTCAAACATTTTTTTAACAGTAAGAAAAGAAGTCTTTTCTGCTCACCAAGCCTGCATTTATGTGATCCAAAGTACAGCAAAAACAGTACAATTTTGAAATTTTTTTTACTATTTAAAAAATAACTTTTTTATATCAGAATATATTTTAGTGTAATTTATTTCTGTGATCAAAGCTGCATTTTCAGCATCATTACTCCAGTCTTCAGTGTCACATGATCCTTCAGAAATCACTCTAATAGGCTGATTTGTTGTTCAAGAAACATTTTTAATTATTATTATCAATATTTAATAGAGTTGAGTACATTTTCCAGGATTCTTTGATTTATCACTTTATTTATTTAGTCAGTTTATTTATTTATTTTTATTTTTGGGGAGAAGGAAATTATAGAAATTGAAATTTATTTACCAACGATGATGCTAAAAATTCAGCTTTGAATTCACAGGAATAAATTATATTTTAAAATATATTGAAATAAAAAACAATATTTCGAAATTGTACTGTTTTGTGTACTTTTGATTAAATAAACGCAGGCTTGGTGAGAAGAGACTTCTTCGTTTTAAAAAAAACTTTTGACTGGTAGTGTATATTTCAAACCCTGTGAAGCTATAAGCTAGCTTTGTCTGAGAAGTAGATTGAAATGTATTCACTGAATGACTTTTTGGTCCTCTTTGGAGGTTGATCAAAGCTGGTCACCGTCATGATATGAAAACGAGCAGCGTGAACATGCTGCTAAACGTCTCCTTTTGTGCTCCAAAGTCATGCACATTTGTAAAGACACGAGGGCGAGTAAGCGGTGACATATAACGTACCCAAGAGGCTATTCTCTTACCTTATGCCCTCCGTAGAAGGCAATCTCCTCTGAATTGGCGATGATGCGAGAATGCATGTATCTCAGGTCGCCTTTCCTCCTGGCTTCCTCGGCCACCAGTTTACCAAAGCGGGGCGAGAACGCTCTCAAAATCTTGGCAGTAAGTGCCACCACAATGCCAGCAATGATGGAGGGCCATGTTGTGTTGGCACCTTTCGACTCTGCGGTTTTAATGAGCGTGTAACAGGTCACCACCACGTCGAGGATGGGCTTGGTCAGGTTGGAGTACAGATGAGACACAGAGGCAGCGAACATTACTACATCTTCAGTCAAGGACTGATCTGGGTTCGCCAGCCTGCCGTCCATGTTGCTGACACGGTAATACGTCTGATCGCTAAAATACATCATGTAGGCGTGGGTGACCAACCGGGTGCGAAAGGCGAGGGTTAGCTGACCCTCCAGGTAACGGATGGCACTGTTTACAAACGTGGCGGGAATGGCAATGAGCAGCCATCGGGTTAACTCAACCACAAACGCCCTGGGGTCTTTCTTCACGATGGTTTTCACTATTTGCCCATCCAAATTGGCTACGTAGATGGAAAGAAAGGTGCGTGAAATGAGGGCTAGGGAGTGGAAACCGAGCAGGCCGAGTTCTTTGCAGAAAAGCCGAGGAAAGAGGATTTTCAAGAGATGCATCAACCTCTCGAAGAACTCACGGTTCACAGCCGGGGAGCTTTTCTTTTTCTTGGCAACTTCCAATTCTTGGTCTTCTCCGTTGGAGGTTACCGGGTCGCTGCCCTTGACCCGTTTACTAGTCCTTCCTTTGAGCTTGCCGTATACGTAGGGGGAAAATTTCTTTGCCCCGTATAGGGCAACAAGAAGGAGAATGGCGTTTCTCACAAGGGGTTTCTTCAGGTTGGACGGCAGTTTTGAATACACAGACATTTTCTTTGTAGCTTATAGATACTGAAATCAAAATGAAGGTTATTGAATGAACGCTAATGTACACAGCTTTATGGACGTATAATATAAATGCGATTTCAGCAAACTGACAGCATGTCTAACATTCTATTGTAATATTTCAGAAACAGCAATGAGATTAAATGGAGAAAAGCTGTATGTAATTCAGTTATTAAGACCCTGCAATCTCACAAGTGTCTCCTCTACAGTTTCAAAGGAGAAATAAACTATTTCTCATTCTGACAAACAATACACGTACACATTAAGACCTTAACCTAATGTCAACAGTCTCATTTGTGCCTATTATTTGGTTCTGCCAAGGAGTTTCAGGAGAAACATCAGAGACAGTTGATTTTAATGTTATGACAGATCTCCTCTGAACGACTGCTGTGGGAAATGTTGTTTGTTTCTACGATAAAAATAGTTGAATGTTAATATGTTGTACGTAAACTAACGTAAGGTGAACGTGGTAAATGAACTGGCAAACAACAAGTCCTTACTTCAGAGGTAACTTAGTTCAAATGACAGCTAGCAAGTCAAGCTAATAAACTCAAAGAGTACTATAAAACAAAAAGCGGGGTGATACAAAACTATATAAAACACTAGTTATACGTTTACATCTCTACTATATTGAATCAAACAGCATGTAAATACAAATAAGTGTCGTTTGAGCCGCTGTGCTAGCGAGCGCTGCAGGCTAATATATTCACTTTACTTCAACTTCCTCCGTGCAACTTTCCGTCTGTTTTGATCCTCGCAAAGGTCATTTTCGCAGCAGATCGGAAATGTGACAGACCCTCATCGTGATGAGCACATGCAGTCTCTGTCATTTAGCTCATTAAACTGTCCGAATATAGAATAAAAGCCGCCAGTATGTGCTTAAGTCCGGGTACAAATCCATCAGCCTCACCGGGTTTCAGCAGTAGAATTATATAGGGCTGGGAATCGATTCCAAAAAGAATCGATTCCGAAACGTGGGGAATCGAGAGTCGACTCCCTATTCAGAGCCGTTTACAGCTCAACAAAGCTTATGGGCGCCTCTCAAACGAACGGCTGCTGAACGTCGATTTGCGAAAATAAACTATGAAAAGAGTCGGTACTGAGGATCTGAGTTTGAGACTTATTTATTTGCCTCTTGCTCGCTAATAGTGATTAGAAGTCTGATTCGTTTCTACGAAAAGGTTCTTTCGGATAGATCGTTTTAATGAACCAGTTCAAAAGTGATTCAGAAGTTATTTTACGGTGGAACTGGCTTGTCCACATGAGCGCTGCACAACAGATCATGACGTGATCGAGGGTCTTGATCCTATGTCCATCTTAAATAAAATGCTATTTTTGCTTATCTGTGCATACACTTATGCACAGATCAGTGTCTGAGAGCGCGTCTGACTGACAGATAAACCACGAGCTCTTATATCAGTGTTGTTGTTAATGTGCTGGTTATTTTGTTTCAGTGTACAGTTTGTTAATTTTGCGCAACGCATCATTCAGCAACTGTGCACGTCTTGTTTCATTCATGCAATAACGCTTGTACACTGCTGTGGGCTATGACTAATTTCATGGGCAATGCAGATAAAAAATAATTTAAATACAGAAATGTATCATAATTTATAAAAACAAAGCTTCATATTATGAAAAGGTTACTTTCTAAGACTTTTATATCCTACAGTGATAGCGAAATTACGTTCGTACAGTCTTAAAAAAACAAGAATCGAAAAAGAATCAAAAACAACAGAGGAATCGATTCTTGGAATCGAATCCCATCGATTCCAGAACCAGGAATCGCACTCGATTCCAAACTTTTCGGAATCGAACAGCCCTAGAATTCCAGTAAACTGCTCTGATAGGTGGGGGAGACTCTCGCCATATATTACAAAAGTCACACACGACTGTTGTTTTCATCATCACTGTTACTGGCGTTGTGGGAATGCAGAAAAAAAAAATCTAAATGACATAATTCAAGGGCGTTGAATTTAGTAGGGGCGATACAGGGACCAATATCCATATATATAAACTATGCTTAATATATAAACTAATAAAACTGCCCCTAGCAATATTTTTGATCAAACAGTTAAATGTGTATGTAACCACCGGTGTTATAATTCTGACTGCACCTGATATGTCTGAATACTCTTTAACTGTTTTGTGTTCATCTGCTTCTCTCTTTTGCGTTTTTACACTATCACTCTATAATACAATCAGATATTTCTCAAATATTTATTACAACATCTGATCTATTTAACACACTTCAGTGGAATGACTGGATGATTTCAACTGATTTTTTAACTATTAACAACTGAACTGCAGTGACTATTTAAAATATAGTGAAATAAGCTACAAATTCGCTCCGAGTGATTCAAATCATGACTTCGATCATTCAGTTCAAGCGATTCACTAGCAAACACAAAACAAAAGAGCCATTCATTTTAAAATTTCGACTCTGATCGGAACTTCGGACCGCAAATCACTTGATTTAGATCGAATTTCGGTGCGGGTTCGTGAATTTTTGATTCAGATCGGAAGTCCGATCTCGGATCGCGAATTATTTGAGTCAGATCGGGGCTTCGGTGCGGTTTTGCGAATCATTTCGCGAACTGAATGATTCGCGATCCTCGCTCCAAAGCCCCCATCTAAAAATGGTGGTTTGCGAATCATTATTCAGATCGGGATAGGGAGCAGCGCGGATCGGGAATCATTTGATTTAGATCGGAACTTCGAAGCGGGTTCGTGAATCTTTTGATTCAGATCAGAACTTCGATCGAGACTTCGTTGCGATTTCGCGAATCATTTCATGAACCGATTCGAAAGCCCCCATCTGAAATGGTGGTTCGCGAATCATTATTCAGATCGCGAATCATTTAATGTAGATCGAATTTTGGAGCGGGTTCGTGAATTTTTGATTCAGATCGGAACTTCGATCGCGAATCAGTCAGATCGGGACTTCGGTGCGGTTTTGCGAATCATTTCGCGAACTGAATGATTCGTGATCCGCGCTCCAAAGCCCTTTCTCTCATGGCGGTTCACGAATCATTATTCAGATAGGGACGCGGATCGGGAATCATTTAGATCCAACTTCGGAGCGGGTTCGCGAATCATTTCATTCAGATAATGATGATTGGCGCGGTTTCGCGAATCAATTCGCGAACTGATTCGCGATCCGCGCTCCAAAGCCCCCATCTGAAATGGCGGTTCACGAATCATTTTTCAGATCTGGACGGAGCGCGGATTGGGAATCATTTAGATCGAACTTCGGAGCTGGTTCGTGAATCTTTTTATTCAGATCGGAACTTCGATCGCGGATCGCAAATCGCGAATCGCGAATCATTTTATTCAGATCAGGATGATCGGCGCAGTTTCGTGAATCATTTCGCGAACTGAATGATTCGCGATCCGCGCTCCAAAGCCCCCCTTCTAAAATCGCGCGATTCACGATTCATTATTCAGATCGGGACGGAGCGCGGAACGGGAAATATTTAATTTAGGTCGAACTTCGGAGCGGATTCGCGAATCATTTTATTCAGGTCTGGATGATCGGCGCGGTTTCGCGAATCACTTCGCGAACTGAATGAGCGCTCCAAAGCCCCCTTCTGAAATGTTGGTTTGCGATTCATTATTCAGATCGGGACTAGGGAGCGCGGATCGGGAATCATTTGATTTAGATCGGAACTTCGATCCCGGATCGCGATTCATTTGAATCAGAACGGGACTTCGGTGCGGTTTTGCGAATCAATTCGCTAACTGAATGATTCGCGATCCGCGCTCCAAGCCCCTTCAGAAATGGCGATTCACGATTCACTCAGATCGGGACGGAGCGCGAATCGGGAATCATCTGATTTAGATCGAACTTCGGAGCGGGTTCGTGAATCTTTTTATTCAGATCGGAATTTCGATCCCGGATCGCGAATCGCGAATCATTTTATTCAGATCAGGATGATCGGCGCGGTTTTGCGAATCATTTCGCGAACTGAATGATTCGCGATCCGCGCTCCAAAGCCCCCATCTAAAAATGGTGGTTTGCGAATCATTATTCAGATCGGGACTACAGGGAGGGCGGATCGGGAATCATTTGATTTAGATCGGAACTTCAAAGCGGGTTCGTAAGTCTTTTGATTCAGATCGGAACTTCGATCGCAGAACGCGAATCATTTTATTCAGATCGGGACTTCGGGGCGGTTTAAATAATAAATAAATGATAATAAATGAAATGCATAAATAAATGATAATATTTACTCAGTTGGAAAGAAGCACTGAAAAGTACTGTTTAGCCTATGAAACAATTTCTATCATGAGCTGAATAAACTAGGCCTCTCAGTCATTCAGTCAGTACATAACAGTTAAATGACACAGACGACTACATATGACCAAAAACACTTTATTAAAAACAAACTTTGTACAGTCTTGGTTTTTCATTAGATTTTTTTTTCCAATAGAGATATAAAATGTTGAAAACCAAAGAGAAAACAGCAAATTAGCCTATATACAGTTGGGAAGGTTTCCTCCAAAACTGATAAAACATACGAGCAGGGAAATAGCAATTAAAAATGGGAACTGGGGAAATAATGTCCAAAACATGGAGGGAACATCTTAAGAAAGTTTTAACATTTGGTACCATGAAGTAGAAGCAAAACAGATACGACAAACTTCATTGGTTTTATTTGCCTTCAGTTCAAATCAGAAAATCTTTAATCAAAAATAATAGGCTGTTATCCTTCATATTCATCATCCTTTAGATCATCATCTGATAGTTCTCAACAGAAATAATCATATTTCATGTAAGTGTAAGTTAACCTTTTAAAACACAGACGAGCTTAAATGTCCTCAGCAAGGTTTTACGAGCATCATAAACGTTCGGCAGCCTTCTCACGGGTCTCGTGTTAATTAAAAAAATAAACAAAAAGACGTTTCTACTGGTGACACTTCCATGCATCAGTGGTGTTGATTCAAATGGACAGACCACAATCAAAGCAGCTTTCAGTGTAGTCCTGAGACGAGCACGGCAGCATTTGGTGACAAAGTATCTGAGAAAGTTTCGATTGCTTCAGTAAGTTCAACTCTCAGCGTTATATATTCTACAGATATATTCATAGTGAAGGCATCTGACATGTAGAAGCTTCCCAAGACCTACATCAAGTTGCCTACATAATGAAAACACAACGAACCAAATAAAAATCAAGAAGGAATAGCGAAGAACGGATACCCGCATGCATTGGTACATCAATGTTTTTTCAGAAGGGAGCACTAACACTAAGAAACATAGCAGACCACGGCGATTATTTCCAGTGGATTAGCCAGCAATCCAAATGCCTGTTTTTTTTAATTGTCTTAAGGAGAGAATCAAATCGGTAGTTTATAAGCGGAAGCCTAATTCTCTATTTAAACTGGCTGTGAGACACACACGTCATTGTTTCAACAAGTCTTGTTCTAGGCACAATGGTCAAAGGTTGGCATCCTGGCATTAGTAGGCAACGCCACATTCTGAGTATCGCAATTCTAAAGGAGGGTTCGGGGAAATTACTAGTCTTGGCAAAGTCCTGATTTGGTTAATTAATCCTTTTCATTTCATGCAATCGAATTACCGAGACATACAGTAAATATTGACATCTGCAGTCAATCCGATAGGAAAAACAATGAACAATTGCAATTAAGGCGCTATACACAAGAAGCTGGTGATTCTTGCGACAAGCACTGCACCTGGCAGGACGTTTCGCATCTGCAGTGGATGCTGCTGATTTGAAAGGATCCAGAACCCCTTCAAAACAGATAATGGTGCTCCTCCTAGTGGTCGTTTCTATATATTCCTGACAGGTCTCTGAGAAACATGTAACACCCCAAAATCAGAAGAAAATAAGATTAGACGCTACCAGTCAAAAGTTTTTGAACAGGAAGATTTTTTTATTGTTTTTAAAGAAGTCTCTTCTGCTCACCAAACCTGCATTTACTTCATCCAGAGTACAGCAAAAGCAGTAATATTGTGAAATATTTTTACTATTTAAAATAACTGCTTTGTGTTTGAAAGTATTTTAAAATGTAATTTATTTTTGTGATCAAATCTGAATTTTCAGCATCATTACTCCAGTCTTCAGTGTCACATGATCCTTCGGAAATCATTCTGATATGCTGATTTACTGTTCAGAAAATATTTGTTTATTATTATCAATATTTAAAACAGTTAAGTCTATTTTTTTTTCAGGATTCTTTCATTAATAGAAAGATCTAAGTTTAGCATTTATATTTATTATAATTATAGAAATTAATACTTTTAATTAGCTAGGATGCTTTAAATTGATAAAGACATTTGTTACAAAAGATTTCTATTTCAGATAAATGCTGTTCTTCTGAACTTTCTATTCATCAAAGAAACCTGAAAAAAATCTACTCAGCTGTTTTCAACATAATAATAATAATAAATGTTTTTTAAACAGCAAATCAGAATATTAGAATGATTTCTGAAGGATCATGTGACCGGAGTAATGATGCTAAAAATTCAGCTTTGAAATCACAGAAATAAATTACATTTTAAAATTTAAAATTTTAAAACTGTTTTTACTGTACTTTGGATCAAATAAACAAAACATTAAAAAACATTTAAAATCTTACTGTTCAGAAACTTTTGACTGGTAGTGTTCTGTTATTATATTTTACTATAAATACTATATTTTTAAATGAAATAAAAAAGCCTATTTTTAAGACCTATTATTATTATTATTATTATTATTATTATTAGAAAAAATATATGTATTTTACACAGTATTTTTGTTTATTATTTTACAAAATGAGGCATATTTTTAAGACCTATGATTATTATTATTATTATTATAATTTTTATTTTATATTGTGACATGATTTTCATGAAAACTAAGCTAAAGCTTTCCCTCTCAGTTGTCATGATCATAATGCATCTGGTTGTTTTGCCTTTGATCATTTTTATATTTCTCATTATTCTTAGGGGTCGTTTAATTCAAATGTATTCTGCTCAGAAAGGATTCTTGTTTTTGTTTTTTAAATCAGCACAAATCCAGCAAAATAAGTACTATGATGATCCATAAATCCATAATATAATTATGTTTTTCTATTACAGTAATGAGAAAGTGCTTTTCTTGTCATGAAAATGTCATAATGCAAATCTTTTTTAGGTACTGATTTCCTTTTTTTAAATAATGCAAATCTTAATATACACCTAAAACAATTTCTTGTGATTATGGAGTGAACTATGTTCTTGACAGGAGTTTCGACTTTTTGTAAAAATGCAATTTTTTAAAAGTCATTTATTCCTTATTCTACCTGTGCATTTCTCTGTTTTCTTTGTGATTGTGTATATTAATACTGGTATAGTTACAGCCTGAGGAAATAGAAATCATCATAAATACGAGTGACACAGATAAAGATGTCGTTTGAGCCGCACAGCGACCTTTGTGCCATTCTTAAAGTCTGAGCACATTTATACTCCTCCACGTTATCATTTAGTAATAAAGATACTAACAGATTTATTCATTTGATGAAATACTGTGATCGCTATAACAGACCATCAGAGTTTAAGATTTGGCTTGTTTTAGTTTGTTTTTCTCCTGCTACTCAGAATGACAAAACCAAAACTCAAATTATTCACTTTCTCTAAACACAGTCGTCTTGATTGTAATTTGCATAGAAATACTTCCATAAAAACATTGAGAAGGTCCTGATTCTTTTTTCAGAGGGCCAGTAGTACTTTTGCGAGGTCTCACCAGCGAGCGACGCTGGATTCTCATTCAACTCTTTGTGTGTATTTTGCAACAAATTCACATCGAGGCTGGAAACAGTGTGACAGAACGAACTCACGTTGTTTACTCATTTACCAGAGCTTGCTACTACTTTTGCCGATTAAGAGGGAAATGAAGAAGTCTGCAGGAACCCAGAGATGATGTGAAACTAGAAGACGGCTTGATTTCATGCTGAAAAGGGTCTTGAGTACGAGTATTTGTCCCATGTCAGTGGTGGCTTAGCATTTGTTAGTATAGCAGGGATGCTAGACCGATTTCAGTCAGAATTACTCAATTCTAACCGCTGAAGGAAGCAAAAAGTCTCTTTAATAGTCCATTATGGCATTCTCTCAGTTTGCCACTCCATACACACGTAAGCTGGTGTTTGCTGAAGTCTCTTTGTGTTTGTTTGCGCGTCAGACCAGCGTGCCTGGCGTGGGTCTGTCAGTACTGCTCTCTGTAAGTGTCATGTCCTGCATTTTAGACGAAAAGGTATCTTGGTACAAAGAGAGCTCCATCGACCTATAAGTCACAAGAGAGAAGAGACGACAAAATCAGGTGTGACAGGTAAAATCCAAGAAAGAGGAAATGCGTGCATTGGTACAAAAACCCCCATTTCACATAAATGCTGTTATTTTGTATTTCCAAAAAAAAGGTATCACCATTTCTGCACAAATATTAAGCAACTCAACTGTTTTCAACACTGAAAATGATCAAATGATTTCTGAAGGATCATGTGACACTGAAGACTGGAGTAATGATGCTGAAAATTCAGCTGCGCATCACAGAAATAATTATATTTTAAAATATATTCAAGCAGAAAAAACGCATTTTAAATTGCAATAATATTTCTCAATATTAGCAGACTTGTTTTACTCCATTTTTGATTTTAAAAAAATGCAGCCTTAAAAGCAAAAAAGACTTCTTTCAAAAACATTTTAAAACTTTTACAAGCTCCAAATGTTTAAATGACAGTGTATAATCAATATAAAATATTTAAAATATGAATTATGTTAAAATATAAATTATGTTAATTTATAAATATACTATTGTTCATTAATAAGTCATGTTTAAGGATCATGTAGGAAAAAAATACAGTTTAAAATATATTAAAATAGAAAACAGTAGTAAAATAATTATTTTAAATTCCAATAATATTTCACAATGATATTTCAGTACAAAAAACTTTAATTTAATAACATACTATTGTTCATTCAAAATACATTATTATTATTATTATTATTATTATTATTATTATGTTAATTCAAAATATTACAATGAAAATTAATCCAAAAATATATTTTAAAAATTGCAAAAATATTTCAAAATATTACTAATATCTTACTAATATCTTAATAATATTTTCCTCTATTTTCGATCAAATAAATGCAGCATTATTGAGCATAAAAGACTAATTTCAAAAACTGTTTAAAAATCTTACCAACCCCAAACTTTTAAATTATAGTGTTTATAATAAATATAAAATATTTAAAATATTTATTATGTTAAAATTAATTTAATTTAATTTTAAATGAATTATTAATCTTAATTAATTATGTTCATTTAAAAATATACTATTGTTCATTAAGTCATGTTCAAGGATCATGTGGGAATAAATTATATTTTAAAATATGTTAAAATAAAAATATATATATATTTCAACATAAAAAACAATATTGTTCATTGAAAATGCATTGTTATTATAATTGTTAATTCAAAACATTACAATGAAAATTCATTCAAAAATATATTCAAACAGAAAACAGCTATTTTAAATTGCAAAAACTTCAAAAAAAATATTAAAAAGTAAAAAAAAAATTATGTTTGATGAAATAAATGCAGCGTTATTGAGCATTAAAGACTTCTTTCAAAAACATGAGAACTAATTAATAATATATATATATTTTAAATGTTATGTCAAAATATTAATTAAGTTAATTTAAAATATATACCGTTGTTCATTGTTAAGTCATGTTCAATGATCATGTGGGAATAAATTACATTTTAAAATATATTCAAATAGAAAAAAATAATATTTCATAATGATATTTCAATATAAAATAATTAAAATGTTAGTTGAAATACATACCATTGTTCATTTAAAGTACATTATTATTATATATTATTATATATATATATATATATATTAATATTATATTAGATTAGTATATATGTTATATATTATATAACAGATATCGCACAATATTTTACTCTATTTTTGATCAAATAAATGCAGCATTATTGAGCATTAAAGACTTTCTAAAAAAAATTAAAAAATCATTTGAATAATAGCGTATTTAATAAAATATACAATTTTTCAAATATTAATTATGTCAAAATATGAATTATGTTAAGTTAAAATATATACTGTTGTTCATTGTTACATCATGTTCAGGGATCATGGGGGGAAAAATTACATTTTAAAATATATTGAAATGCAAAACCGTTATTTTAAAGTCCAAGAATATTTCATAATAATATTTTAATATAAAAAAATTTAAATGAAAATTTAAAAACATACTATTTAGTCAAAATGCATCATTATTGTTGTTAATTCAAATACTATAATGAAAATTAATGAAAAAATATATTCAAACAGAAAACAGCTATGTTTTAATAATAGCGTATGTATTAAATATAAACATTTTAAAATATTAATTATGTCAAAATAGTAATTATGTTATTTTAAAACATATACTATTCAATGTTGTCATGTTTAGGGATCATGTGGAAATAAATTACATTTTAAAATATATTAAAATAGAAAATAAATTTAATATAAAAAAATTAAATATAAAATAATTAAAATGATCATTAAAATACATGCTATTGTCAAAACACATTATTATTATTATTATTATTATTGTTGTTGTTATTATTATTTATTTAAAATATATGTTAATGAAAAATCAAATTACTAATTTGTAAGTTAATTTGAAATTTAATAGTATAGGCAGAAAATAACAATACCTAATGCATTAAAATTTTCTAACATTTTTAAAACATATTATATATATACACTGTATACTAGTCAACATTTGAAGTGGATCAAAAAAAGGTCATCAAAGTTGTCCTAAGAAAGAACGGGTATTGCAAGGGCTTCTTCTTGATGAATATATGTTGAATTACCTGCCGTGTAGAGGGTGTCCATGAAACGTGGCTGACTGGGGCATGTGCGGATATGACGTGTCTGTTTGGAAAGACTGTGGCTGGTGTTTGAGTGGCGGATGAGGGTGTGAGTTGTGCAGAGAGGACGTGGTACGCCTGCGCTGAGTCTGCGTCCCGTCTTTACCCTTCCCTCCGTTGGCCGTCTGCCCCAGCGCGTTCCGCAGATACCAGTCTCTCAAACCCTCCAGCGCCAGGGCCTTATGCAGGCTGCGCGTGGGGTCGTCCGGGGTCGTGGGCGCGGAGGAGTCGAGAGGGTAATGGGGCGGTCGGTGTGGGTGGTCGACCTGCTGGTTATGCGTCGCATTAACGGCGGTCCCGTTGGAGGTGGTGGTTTCGGAGTAGGCAGAGAGCAGGATGGACTCTTGCTGGTGCTGCTGTGAAGGAACGAACGGGCCGCAGGATTTGGTGCGAGACACTTTGACCCTCCGTGGCTCGCCGGGTTTCCCTCTCAGCATGAGAGGGCTGTAGGCCGGAGGGCCGTTGGCCAGGATAAGCTGCTGCGATTGGGGAAAGCCGTTCCTGTAGGGAGGCGGAGGAGCATTGGGACCGTCGGGCCACGGACGGGATTTTGCATTGCTTTGCACCTGCAGTCTTTGCTGCTGCTGAGCTTGCATCTTCTGCTGCTTCCCCCACACATAATCCATGAGGATTTCACTGTAACCGCCACCTCCGTTCGTTCCTCGACCTCCCGAGGTCGAGCGAACACGGGCCAGTTCCTGGTGCCCGTTGACCTGCCGTTCGGGGCTGCTCCGCTGCGCCTGTTTTAAAGTCGTGTCCATGATGGCTTCCGAGCTCTTGTACGGGCCGTTTCGTACAGGCATGCCTGACCTTTGACCTCCGTCTTCCCCTGCGGTGCCGTGCCGGTCGAGTAACGTCTCGGAGCTATTGCTACGTCTGTGCCCTTGCTCGTAGGACCCTGAGGACGACCCCTCCTGAGACTGCAGAGGCACCTGATGGGACGCCTCGGGATTGTCTGACCACTGCTTTACAGCAGCGGTGCCGCTGGATGATTCTGACCTACACAAATAAACCAAACATTAAAATATACCAGGCAAAAGTTGTTGTTTAAAGAAAACATTCTGCTCATTAAGGCTGCATTTATTTGATCCGAAGTACAGCAAAAAGGGTCAAATTTTGAAATATTTTTACTATTTAAAATAACTGCTTTCTATTTGAATATACTGTAAAAAGTAATTTATTTCAGGTGATCAAAGCTGAATTTTCAGCATCATTACTATTTCAGTCTTCAGTGTCACATGATCCTTCAGAAATCATTCTAATATGCTGATTTGCTGTTCAAATTTTTTATTATTATCATTATCAATATTTAAAAGAGTTGAGTACATTTTTTTCTTTGAAGAATAAACAAAATCCAAA
>JAHKKF010524823.1:4834-25083 GCA_019740295.1 Labeo calbasu | reverse complement strand
TTAATTTATCAAAGAATCCTGAACAAAAGTATCACAGGTTCCAAAAAAATATTTAGCAGTGCAACTGTTTCCAACATTGATAATAAATCAGCATATCAGAATGATTTCTGAAGGACTGTCTGACACTTAAGACTGGAGAAATTATAATAAAAATTCAGCTTTGTATCACAGAAATAAACTATATTTTAAAGTGTAATAGAATAAAAAAACGTATTTTAAATTGCAATTTCATAATATTACTTTTTTCTGTATTTTTGTTCAAATAAGTGTAACTTTGATGAGCATAAGAGACTTCTTTTAAAAATATTAGAAATCTCACTGATCCCAAACTTTTGAACAGCAGTGTATATATACCATAAAAACCAATAGTACCAAGTCTTACCGTGGATAATTGTCTCTGTATATCAGGGTGGGTGCAAAGAGAAAGTAAATATACTGGGTGAATTGAGGTACAGCTGATGAATCTGAAAAAAGAAAATTAAAGACAAAATCAATTTTAAGTTTGTGTCAGTTTATCTTTGCAAAGTTAATAACATCTAAGTGAAGATCTTACCTGTCTTGTTTCGTTCTAAGGATCGCACTCTTGGCACATTTTCCCTGATGAAAGAGTGAGCCTTCATTATCAGTCGCACCTGTTTAAAAGAAACAACAGCAGCAACCAGATTCAGCAGTGAAATTAAAATACACTTTCAAATGATTCGATTTCTAACTAGTAACAAATACAGAAAACAGAACAACCGATGATCAACGGAGTGATATAAAAAAATTCTGTTGCTATGGTTACTGGGTACCTGTTCTAGAATAAGTATGAAGCATGAAGCAGGGGGAAGGCCGTTCTTTAGCACCACATAAGTGGGTAGGAAACCCAAACAGAGCCCCTGGTACAGCAGCATGAGAGAACCGACCAGCACTGTCCATAAGGTCTGAAAGCTTGATGTGGGGTAAATACTGGCCCAGACACCGAGCAGCACATATGGAACCACAAGCGTGGACAGGAACATACACATCCACGTGACAACCACTAGGGGGAACTGGCCAAACGCATACACCAACAGATCAAACTCAAGCACCAGTCTAGAGAGAGCAAGAAAGAAAGATTATTGCAGATTTTTTTTCTCACTTTACTCATTTCTAAGCCTGAAGGTACATGACAAACAGAGAAAACACTTTTGAATGGGAACCAGAGTATATACTGAATATTTTCAGAGCTCCTTTTTTATTCATTTAGACGATCTTGAAAACACTGCGCTTGTGAAGACTTATATCTCTTATTTTGGCTAGGGCTGTCAAACGATTAATCGCAATTAATCACGATTAATCACGATTAATTGCATACAAAATAAAAGTTTGAGTATGCCTAATATATGTGTGTGTACTTATTAGATATATATAAATATACACGAATTAAAGTATATATTTAAGAGAAATATGTTATTTATGTAAAAATATATATAATATAAATTATATAAAAATTACAATAAATACATATTCTTGTAAATATTTCTTAAATATACACATGAATGTGTTTGTATTTATACATACATAATAATTACACAGTACACACATATATATTAGGCAAACTATATTAATTGCGTTTGACAGCCCTAATTTTGGCAAAAACAAAAACATTATGAATTTAGGAAACCACTCTGTTGGCAAAGTCAGAACTTTAACATTTTAACAAGGCTGCTTTTTTAAAAAAAAAAAATGAGGCAAAACGGATTCCAAAAGTGTTAACGAACTGTGAACGCTCTAACCTGCCCTCATCGATGAAATCCACAGCGAGCGTACTGAAGATGAAGAGGATAAGGAGAGCGATGAACATGTGATAGATGGTGCGAATGTGGTTCACCTCAAACAAATCACTGCGAAAAAAAAAACGGTTTGAAAAAAGCACTGTTACTTTACAAATATTCTTCCTGATTATGAAATAAAGTACCTGCTGTAACAAACAGGTTTATTAAGGTCAGCTAATCAAATTCAAGCCATATCTCTTCTACATCTGAAACAAATTTTAGATTTCACACATATCAGGAAAGGTCACTCATGACTTACTCTAACAGGGATCGACGGATCACAAACTGCTTGCTGTGGCCTTGAGAAGGTCGTGTATGCCTACAGGAGCAGAGAGGAAGATAAAAAGGATTATACAACAAAGGAAAAAGAAAAAGGCAAAAAGAATATGAAATACAAACACTACGCTGATACACAGGCACGCTAAGATCACGCAATGGGAAAGAAATCTCAAATGCAGTGAATTCAAGCAGATATTTTGGAACCTCTGATAGTTTTTTCAGGATTCTTTGATAAATAAAATGTTAAAAATAACAGCCGTTATTTAAAATAGAAATCTTTATTTTAAAAAGGATTCAGAAATTGATAGTAAAGACTTTGTATTTCTATTTTCAATAAATGCTGTCCTTTTTAACTTGTTATTCATCAAAGAATCCTGATAAAAGCGTCACAGGTTCCAAAAAAAAATTAAGCAGCACAACTGTTTCCAACATTGATAATAAATCAGCATATTAGAATGATTTCTGAAGGATCATGTGACACTGAAGACTGGAGTAATGATGCTGAAAATTTAGCTTTGCGTCACAGGAATAAATTCTATTTTAAAAGTATATTTAAATAAAAAGCTTATTTTAAACTGCAAAAATATTTCATATGCCTTTTTTTCTGTATTTTTGATCATGCAATGGGAAAATAATTCAGTAAATTCAAACAGATTTGAATGAAAGGAGAGAATGACGTGTACTAGCCAGCTGTGGCAGTTATTGCTATCTGGTTTGTGCATGCTTTCAGTACCTGAGTTTGCTTTTCTCCTTATCTGAGAGAGGAAAGACTGTGCTCATATGGGAGGAACCCAAACTGGCAGACTCTTCTATCAGACTGTCCATGAATTCATTGACTTGAGTGTCGAACTGCCTCATCAGGTCTGCCTTCAAATGCTGAAAAACACAGCAAAACAATAAAGACACAGAACAGCTAGTCTCTGCTAAGGAGGGTCTAACAAACAAGGTTTGCATAAGGTATTATAAAGCTCAACGCATCATATTCACAAGATAAGAGTAATTCATCAAGAGAATCCGGTCTCAGATAACTCAAGCTGTCATGTTCAGGCTGTTATGACTGCAGCTGCTCTTAATGGAGACAAAAGAAGGTGTTATATGTCTAAGAAACTTTTAGGGATACTCAACTTGAACACAGACTGAACTGACATCAGTACATCAATGAAATCAATGACACAATACATCAGAGGTTTGTAATTTGAATACATTTTTGACATACTATCAATGATGTGACTGTAACAAAATGTGTATAGAAGATATGTTTTACAAAGTTGGACATGCTATTTTCCCAAACCTTACAGCCCCTGGCTGACAACCACTATTCTATCTACACTTCCTGTAACCTTTACAAACACTTACATCAAGCAAGGCAAAAGAATTCAAAGCATGAAACAATGTTTGACCCCCAAAACAAAATCAAAAATATGAAAAATAAAAAAAAGTCTGAATCTATTACATTATTCGGTAATGCATTATACAGTTCAAATAATGATTTGAATACACTTGAATACACAATAAGTTTTGAATTTTGTAATTTTTTGATCTGATATTTTATATTTATTTTTATGCGGCCAGCAAATCATAAAAAAGAAATATACTCACAAAGAATCTCTTGACACAATGTGTCAAAATCAGTTGTTTAAAAACATAAATAAATATATAATGCTAACAGTAATAATAATTTTTACGTTGCTGTAAATAAAATGTTTGTTTTTAATTTTAAATCCTAATCTTACATTATACGATTAATATACATGTATATAAAACATAATAAATATAATATACACATACACCTACATATATATAAATATGTATAAATTAAAATGTAATATTGTGTACACACATTCATTTAACCAAACATTTTAAACTAAACAGAGACTTTCTGCCTGCTAAAGAGCTTGATGAACAAGATCAAAGCAGAAGAGACATTCAGAGCTGCTCTGTCAGTTTTTCACAGCATTTAGTCAAACCAAAGGTCACACTTAAATGTTTAGGATCTGTTAATCTGTGACGTAATGTGTGATAATACAGATAAGTACTGATAGTCTGCTACAATACAGTGATAAAGAACAAGTTTTGCCCACATACGGCATTTAACACTGTTGCGTTCATGGCTTTGATATAACATTTTCTTTAAGAAAAGAAAAAAGTACTGAAAGCCTCTCAGCCATCCTACCTCAGCTTTCTTCTTCAGCTGTAGTTTTGTGCTGATAATGTGCTCCACTTCCACTGTTCCTGAAATGAGACATCAATACAGTTCCTGCATGTAAGCTCACTACTACAGATGGAGAAGGTCATTCTGTGGCACTTGTGGCCACTGTATCCTGGTTACCATATCACTAATCTTTAACTAATCCAACATAATGCAAACACAATACCAGCATCTGTTAGAGTGTAAACAGAAGAAACAGCGATTCATACAACACTTTTAAAAAGACTGAACATTAACATACATAAGGACAGTGACATTATATAATTGCTCTAAAAAGCACTGAAAACTCACTTTATATTGATAAAATGCACTAAGATGCCTTCAAAAAAAATTCATTACATGTATACAACCAAAAACAAACATCTACATCATTAGCCTTTTATATTATTTAAGATTGAAAGAAAGCCATTTTCATTTAGAAAAGAGACAGGATAGATAGATGCATATGGTTAAAGACTTACATATTATAAATATATTACACTTCATTAACAGTTTTAAAATGCAGTACAGTTTTAAAATACAGTAAAAAAAGAAAGACAGAAAGGCACACAATGTCTTAATTTTATGGTAATGATTTAATAGTAACTGTAGAACCTGATGACTTGACAAAAAGCCAATAACATGAACTCAAATGCTACACTGTGAAGCATATTATGCAATAATAGTAACACTGAGGTTGTGCAATGAAACACTGCTCCAGCATTTTCAGTGTCATGTCAGAGTTGAAGTGAATGACTGCATCATTGATAACAGTACTGGGCAGGACATGGCAATTTCTCAATCAGGTCACACGGCAAATCACATGGCAGTCTGTTCATCCCAGAATTAAGCTTAATGGTTTCACTAACGTAACATGAATGTGTCACCGCTATTGTTTCCTCATTCTGCTTTAATGCATTTATGATTACTAAGATGAATATTTTAACCACATAAAAATCAATTCTATTTTTTCCTCACTAAAAACACCTAACCAGACCAGGCAAAGAGAAAAAAGTTGTTGAGCCTGCAAATGAATAATATCAAAGGTATGTACTCTTTTGTATGACAGTGTCAAACAAACGATGAGTTGTACAAGCAACGTAAATAGTGAAACGTGTTGCAACTGATTTCAAATGGGTGAGAGTTGAACAACCTACGTTAAACTCTGTCTCTTCATTAGAATCTTAATGTTATTGTTTTGCTCCACCTAATTTAAATACACTGCACTTGGAGGATCAGCTCAAAGTTTTTTGTTTAGTGATTCAGTCTTACCATTACTGGGACAGGATACTTCTCCTGTGGCTTTTTCGGCTCCTGTGCCATCCTGGTCTGATGACGGAGCCACCTTATGGGACCCCTTGCGACTGCGTGGGGCGCCAGCACCCTCATTCACCATCCTTCCGCTGAAAACCCAACACCAAGAGCAAATGTGATACTAATGCATTGGTAATTAACTGAATTCAAGGCCATGTAAAATACATAAATTACAAACAAAATTGTATTGTTATCAGTAACAAAGGAATAGATACTTAGGATTCTAGTAGCAAAGGGACACGTATTGTACGTGACGAATTACTTACTGGAAATACGTAAGTACTAGTTTACTAGTAAGATTTAAAAAAAAAGACCCTAGTTAGATAATGGAATAAACGTTAAAATGGCTTGCCATACAAATGCAAATAACTCAAGCTTTAATCCTACAACAGTGTTACAAGTAACGTACATTACATTAAATTAGCTAACGGTGTTGATGTGCTGTCATTTTCGAGAGGGTTCAACTATATGAACTAGAATTACAACTAGCATTTAACTGACACTAAAAACGCACGATACTCGATACGTTTATTGTACAAAAAAGACGTTCATTTACCAGGAAATGTTACCAACAAAACATTGTCTATTTTACAGGTCCCGTTTAAGAAAGACAAAAAACAACGTTTAGAACACTTACTTGTGCTTCTCCCTAATACACACGTCTATAACAATCAATTCAGCTTTCTGAAGACCAACTCGGTAAATCTTGACGCTGTGTGATTGAATGAAATCCGTGTGACAGCAGCATCAGGCCTGTTGTACTCCACTGAAACAACAGGCGCTCATCCTCTACCGGGGGCGGAGTCTGCTTCGAAACGCCATCTGATTGGACGAGCTGCTTTGACCGTAAATGTACAGTAACAGTATCAATACCTTCAATACCTTACTGCGTTGCGTTGCCAAGTTTATGTAATGACTGGTTATGTCAGTCTTATCTTACCCACCCACCCCAAAAAAGACAAATATGTAATATGAAGCCAGTAGTTTATAGTAGGACTGTGCAATAAATGAGTGTTGGTTGGGAATGTTAAAAATTATAATATCAGGTTATAATTCTGTTTACTTTTGAGTTTTATGTTGAATGACGGTGATATTTAAAGTTACTTTTGTGAACTGTATATATAATACAGAAGTGAAGATGTAGGCCAAAGTATGCTGCACTATCGACGTGCGGAGAATGGAGACATTACTGGTTAAATCCTGATCTAGCCAGTACTGCCCATTGATGCCCCAAGTTATTTATTAAACACATTCAAATTCACTAGTGAAATGTTGCCTAGTTTTAAAAAGCAGTAAAAAGCAACATTAGTCATCAAGGCGTTGTTCATTGCATCTTTTAGAAAGACTGCAAAAACACAGGACACATTACACATTTTTCAGGACGAACAGAACGTTTTGCAATATACTCTATATATAAAGTACAAATGCCCTGTAAGGGTTTTATTATTTAATATCAGTTTTAAAAAATTAAGGTGTAAACACATTTAATATACACATTTTACCTTTGTAACAAATTCTTACAACTTTGCATATGTAAATCATCATAAATACTCGCAACCCACTTAAGACTAAATAAACTTACCACACGCACACGCACAGTTATTGCACCACTATTGCAGTCTACTGTAAATCAGAATAATTGAAACCCAGAGAACAAATGTTGTAAATCACTAAACATGACATACTCCACACACTATAATACAATATTAGTTCTAATTGTACAGTATGTGCTGGGAACAATGGATTCTCTGTGAATAGCATCTATTTTCGGAAAGATGCTATAAAAAGCACAAATGTCCGAGGACGACGCTCACTTCTCCTTCCAAGGTTTCTCCTTCACCTTGCCAAAGAATATCTCTTATGGGAAGAAGTTGCATGTCTCCTCTGTGAGCCTCTGAATTCCCCAGAACCCTCACCTGTGCTGTTACCTGCAAAGATAAAGCAGGGAAAATACTTTTGGGTGACCTTCTGTTATGGAATAGCTTTACTTTACGTTACATGGTTTGGTTGTGTGCCATTTTTGGAAACTTCTCCTTTTAAAAACCTGTCAAGTGTCTAATTATATGCCTTCAGATTACTTCTGACCTCGCCACCATGTTGTAATATGATGACATGGGATGAATGGATTTCTTGATCAGAGTCTCCCCATAACCGTAACACCCTCTTGGTGGTATCCTGGTGTTCAGCAGTCAGGCTGCGTTTATTAGGACATGTCAGTCTGATGCTTTGTGTGGCAGAGTTGCTGTGTAACCGTAGGAATCGCAGTTGGACAACATCGAGATCTCTGTACTCAAACTGTGGAGAGTAATAATCAGAAATGACATTCATTAGGAGGTCTGTCTTTCTTAATAAAACAATGATATTCACAGCATTGTTTCCAATGAAACAAAAAACCCCACCAAGTTAGTAAATTAACAAGAAATTACACTTGAGGCCAAAAGTTTACATACACCTTGCAGAATCTGCAAAATGTCAATTAGTTTACCAAAATAAGAGGGGTCATACAAATTGCATGTTATTTTATATTTAGTGCTGACCTGAATAAGATATTTCGGTAACACTTTAGAATACAGTTCCGTCATTAATGAATAACTACACAGAAACAAATGACTAATGCACTATTAACATTCTAGTAGCTAATATTAACTAACAAGAAACTCTGATTAACAATTCAGTAAGTCATAGCACTCAGCTGAACATGGTAGTTCACTATTAGCTAATCAGTAACTACTATTTTTTATATCTTCCAGAGAACTACTAAGAACTACTATATACATGTTCATAATTAATGTAAATAATGCAAAATGCATAATTAATTCTAAAGTGAAGATCATGGTAACCCACTAGTAATGACTGGGGTATTACCAAATACTTCAGAAGGAATTACTAATTATTTAGATCCGTATTCTAAAGTGAAGATCATGATAACTTCTTAGTAATGACTAAAGTCATTAAAAACTACACAGTATTGTTCAGTTGTTTAGGTAACAACACACTATTAAGAATCAACTTTTGAATAAACTTTTGAACGTGGTCATTTTTATAAATTAAACTATTATTTTTTCTTGTGGACGACATAAAAACATCTTTTATGTAAAATATATTATTCAGGTCAGTACTAAAATAATTGTAAAATAATTAACATTCTGCAATTCTGCATAGTGTATGTAAACTTTTGACCTCAACTGTACATCAGCTTATGATTATCAGTAAGGACAGTCATTTACCTTGAAGCCTCTGTCAAGCTCGCTAAACCACTTTTTAGATCTGTCTGACGGCCACAAGCCTGAAACCTGATAAAATCACCACAAATTTTAACACAAATATAGTATTATATTCAATATAACAGAATATCTACACAAAAAAAACTGTGCACGTGTCCATATGTTATTGTTATATTCTGTGTCTAGCTGGTACATTATGTGACATCACTTCAAAAAAACAACCTTTTTAGAACTTTTACAATTTTTTACGATTGGATACTGAGTGTAATAATAATGGGTAATAAATGTCTTTTAGATTCTTATTCTATTAGATCTTTCAGCTTTAATCCCACTTTTGGGCATCTTAGAATAAGAAAAAACATCAGTTTATGTGAATCACCAAATAAGACTGACTGTGAAAATCGTCTTACTTTAGACTGCACAGGAGACACACAAGTTAGACCGCCAGCAGTAAAATTACAGAACACACGGAGAGCATCAAATGGACATCCATGGTTAGGGTCAATGTAGTAATGCCCTATGAACACAGGACCACAGTGGATTAAAAATGTTCTTCTTTATGATTTTAAAAACAAGGACCACATTCTCAGGTCTGAAGTTCCACATGGTTTTCTGCTCACCGTCTCTGAGTTGAGGCTGGATGAGACTCAGATCTCTGCAGGTGGTTGCTGGGTTGTCTTTGGTGCCTTGTGAGCGGCTATTTTCCTCAATCTCATTTTCAGGGTCATGAAATCGAGACTTTCTGGATAATAACTTTGCTTTCTGAAAAGAATGTGCAAAGACAATCAGTCAGTAAATTAAAACCTTTATCTTAGGTCTTTCTGCAACCCAACCCCACCTTTCCCTCTATATTTGACAATAAAAGTGTGTTTTAGGGCTCAACAAACCAAGGTTGACTGCTTGAGTTTGTACCAACATTTTGTGATCCTCTTCTCTTAGCAGGAGGTGGAGTATGATGCCCTGGTATCTGCTGGCCAGGAATACCTGGTTTTCCCTTGTGAGATGATGAGTGAGTCAGAATATAAACAGATTAATAATCTCTTAAAAAGGAATAAAAAAAGTTATTTTTAGAAATTAAAGTCACACGCAGAAAAAACATTCCACTTACAGGTGGTCCTCTCCGACCTTTCAAGCCTTTTTGTCCTGATATTCCCTGAACTCCTTTCATACCCTGTTGATATGAAAAATGCTTAAGAAAGTACATTTAACCTTATTGAGCTTTATGAAAAAGGGTCAAACTTTGGCTGTCCAACAGTGAGTGGGTATAACTGTTTTTTATTGTGGATATTATGTAGTTTTTATTCAACACACATAAAAAACTGTATGACCATTTGTTGGTTGATCAGATTGTGTACAGTACATAAATGTTTTGAAACACTCCGATTGGGAAACCTTTAAAAAGAAAGAAAGAAAGAAAGATAGCAGGAAATAGAAATAGAAATAGAAATAGAAATAGGTCTGCAAATGGTTAAAAAACATGTTCCTGAAAGTCTATTTAAATTAATTTGATGTATACCTATTCATTTCTGTCAAAAAGTACACACACAAAACATGTAACCCCAAACTTTTAAACAGTGTATGGAAGCCCATTTCTGCCACTGAATAAAAGATTAAAAAGATAATGTGACTTTTTTTATCTCGCAGTTCTCACTTTTTTTCTTAGAATTGCATTGTACAAACTTGCAATTTTTTACTTTTTTTCTTAGAATTGTGAGATATAAACTTGTCTTTGAATTTAGAGTAATAAAAGCTGAATTGTGAGATAAAAACTCACAATTATGACTTTTTGTCTCACAGCTGAGTTCATATCCCACAGTTCTGACTTTTCTGTCTCAATTGTGAGCTCATTTCTCAGAACTGTGAGTTTATATCTCGAAACTCGCAATCGGGAGTAGTAAAGTCAGAACTGTGAGATAAAAATTGCAAGTTTACATCTCAAGTCTGACTTTATAACTATTATATTTATATTATCTCAGTTTGGAGAAAAAAAGTCAGAACTGTGAATTTGTATCACATAATTCTGAGAAGAAAAAAAAAAAAATTACCTTTTTTTATTTTTTAATTCAATGGCGGAAAAGGGCTTCCATAGCAGTGTTTATAAATAATGGGGTTTAAAGAAAAAAAAATCTTAGACCCATAAAATGTTTTCAGTAAAAATGCCTCTATTGCAATAAGGTATTTTCTTATTTGTGATTAGTGACCTAGAAGATTTTCACCATAACTTTTCTTTTCATGAACCTAATTTATAACTTGCTAACTTAATATATTTTGAGGTGTAAATCATTTTAAATTCCATATTTTCTGTGTTTCAGTGTGACCCTTCTGTACATTGCCATTTGAATACTGCAGGGCATTGTAGGTCAGCCTGACCATAATAAGATTTGCATCTGTACTGTACCTACCTGGTTCAGGTACGGGGCAAAGATAAGCAAAGCTATATAAATGACAATCACACCTGCAATTTCAGTACACACCTTCCTTCCAGATGGACCCTGTAGAGCAAAACAAGAATCTGTGTCAACTATGCCATTGTTCTAAACCAGATAAAGCTGGTCTACAAGCTAGTTTACAAAGAAACATACAGGTGAACCAGGGAATCCTTTGCCACCAGGAGGCCCACGACCACCAGCTTCACCCTGCAACATATTTATGAATAAAGAAACAAAAAGGACAATAAATATGTCTGTTATACTGCAGGCAGTTATTTACCTGTATGCCTTTTGGCCCAGGCCGTCCCTCGTACCCTGGAGCACCTTGCTTTCCCTACAAGACGAAGGAAAACAATTATAACTAGTGAAAAAAGCTTGTTGTTTTTTGATGTGCTTTGTGTGGTTCATTTGAACTTACCTTTGCTCCTGGTGGTCCAATGGGCCCTTGCCATCCTTTAATACCAACAAGGCCCTGTAAGTTGCATTAATGAGCAATAAGCAATGCTTAAAAACCTGCTGCACATAATTTACTATTTGCTTTCTGTCATCTGATTGACAGTTCATACTTTTTAGCAAGTGAAAGGTCTTTTAGTATAATTCCAATTACTTCTTGGCCATAGAAATATCAGCTACTGCACCAAACTGCATATTTTGGACCTCACTTTTGTCCTCTGAGAAGAAAACTAGGGTGTTTTTTCCTTCTTAAGCATGAGTTCCATATTCACTTATACTACATGAGCAAATACAGCATACTCATAAAAAATGTACTTTTTATGCTAGAGCAATTGTCTATAGTCAGTGGTTACAGTGATACCTTTGGTCCTTTTTGTCCAACGTCTCCCTTTTCACCTTGAAGTCCCAGAATCCCCTAAAATGTACCAAAAAATAACAAATAATTAAAATCCTTATGGACTGTAGAAGGCAAAAACAATGACTTTGATTTGATGTACCTTTGGTCCTATCAGCCCGGTGGGCCCTGGTTTCCCTTTTGGTCCTACAGCACCCTGTGATGAAGAGGCTGGTAAATTGACTATAATAGGAACCATTTATTTGAGAGTCTGAGTGAAAATTACCTTTGGTCCAGGTAGTCCTTGACTTCCTTGCAAACCTGGTGTTCCTGGGGCACTCTGTAAATTTGTATTTGAAACCATGCCACAAATCATGACCATATTATATAACTGGCATGCTTTATAATAAAGCATTCAAATAGTCTGTACAAAACAAGCGTACTTACAGCACTACCTGGAGGACCCGGCCTCCCCGGAGGTCCTCGCAATCCAATGTCACCCTGGAAGTTGTGCAATAAAGTAGTTAATGCTCACTTTCTTGCTAAATCTGCCATTTGCCATAAAGCGATTCTACTCTACATGGGCCAGAACACCTAGAAATGACCCTAACATTGTACCACTATACAATGTGAATAGTGAACAAGGGCAAGCTACTCACTGGGTCACCTTCAGTGCCTATAACTCCCAGCAGTCCATCTGTACCACCACGTCCCTTAAATGGAGTTAGTGTAAAAGTCAAATATGTTTGGCACAATCATGAAATAGTCAGAAAGCTTTAGACACTATTTGGGATACTTGCTTGTGTTCCAGGGAGACCACGTTTGCCTTGTTTCCCTTTTGGTCCTTGAGGTCCCTAGATAACAATAAATCATATTCATGAACTTTTATTTGTTTGTGTTGGCAAAAAATGAACAAACTCCAGTAAAGTTGAAAATGATCAAGACAATAAAAGCCTAAAAAATGCATGAACCCACTGGCTTTCCTGCAGCACCTTTACTTCCTCTGCTTCCAGGAGAACCGCTCATTCCCTGTGTGAAAGAATCACAAAAACACTTGTCCAGACATTAAAATATAATAATGCACAACATATTCTAGTCATAAAACTTGCAGTAAATGATACGCAAGTAAAATATTGCACCACTGACTTTTGGCCCTGGCTGACCCTTGACTCCTTTTTCTCCAGGAGGTCCGGAAGATCCTAGTTTTCCCTTTAGTCCACGAAGACCCACAGCTCCTGGCTGACCCACTAGGCCCTAAACAGGAACATAGATCATTCAGCTATGTTAACACTGTACATTTGAACATACTGTGTGCCAATGTGAATCCCTTTGTCCTGTTTTAAATGGCCAGTGCTTCATATTTTGTTCTTTAGATTGGAAACCAATCTGGGTGTAAAGTGTTATTTATCTCACCATTTTCCCTCTTGTTCCAGGCTCTCCTTTCTTCCCACTTGGTCCTGAAAGACCCTGTAAACAACATACAAAATTCAGGTCAGTAAGACCAAACAGCTTCTTCTTCTTTTTTTTTAATAATGCATCCATTTTCAAAAGTAAAAACCTACAATTGATCCAATCCTCCCAGTGCCGCCTGGCTTCCCTTTAACTCCAGGCACTCCCTACGGGGGGCAAAAACAACAGATGCACTTACTCATATGATAGTGTAATAGATATCATATCTACCTACATACCTATCACCAGTAAGTCATAGGTGAATAACTCATCTTAGAAAAAATAAAAACAAAATAGATATTTTGGTAGATATGGCATCAGACATAAAAATGTCTGTAAAATAATGATAAAAAACATACTTTTGGTCCATGTTTTCCAGACTGTCCAACAAATCCTTCTTTTCCTGGCAAACCCTAAATTTGAATGGAATAAATTAATGTCAAATGTATATCCAAAAACAGACAATACATCAAATATATCAAACCTAACTTACCGGTAAGCCAATAGCACCATTTGGACCTGAAGGCCCATTTGTTCCTGCCTCACCCTATGATATCCATAAAACATTGAATAAACAAAATATATGTATTTCCTCATAAGCTTCATTGGCTGTAAAAGAGGAAGTGGTACTCACAACAAGTCCAGGTAGACCTTTATCGCCTTTTTCACCAGATTCTCCCATGTTCCCTCCAGGACCGTACTTTCCCACCAAGCCAGAGTCACCTCTCAAACCTGACTGACCCTGAGCAAAAAACAAAAAAACACAGAAAATATATTCAACAATAAAAATATTTCAATGCATTTGAGTATTTCACCTAAACACCTGTGCAAACTTCAATAAAAACTCACTTTTTCACCAGGGGATCCAGGATCTCCCTTCTGCCCTGGAGGGCCCCTCAACCCCTAACAAATAATACAAACAAACAACATCTTTATGGTAATAATTTATGGTACTGTGAAATAAAAAAATCAAATCAATATTCTCACTTCTCGTCCCTTCGGTCCTTGGACTCCAGGTGGTCCTTGATTTCCACCCTCTCCTTGGATTCCCTTTGGGCCACGATCACCAAAAGATCCTTCATTACCCTTCTCACCCTACAACCGACAGTTCTGTCCTGTGTATCATTTACATAAAACACCATAACACAACGTACATATATGAAATGAAGATGGGAAACATACAGCAACAGAGAATTGTACTCACAGGCAAGCCTTTACTTCCTACTGGTCCAACTGACCCAATTTCACCCACTTGTCCCTAAAAAAAATATATTTATATATTTATATATTTATAAAAAAAATAATATTTAAATCTTATTTAATACAATTTTTCTATGGCTAAAAATCTGGAGTCGGTAGGATTTTTTAATGTTTTCGAAAGAAACCTCTTATGCTCACCAAGGCTGCATTTTTTAAATTAAATATACTGTAAAAACAGCAATATTGTGAAATATTATTACATCTAAAAATAACTGTTTTCTATTTTAACAAATTTTAGATGTAATTTATTCCTTTGATGGCAAAGGATTTGATGACATTACTCAAGTCTTCAGTGTCACATGATCCTTCAGAAATCATTCTAATATGTTGATTCGGTGCCCAAGAAATTAACAATGTTGAAAACAGTTAATATTTATAGCTGTATAAAAGAAAAACTTATTGATCCACACTTTTAAAAGGTGGTGTAAATGTGGATGGTTCTCAAACCAACTATTTAGGAGAATCAAAGCAAATGTCTTTGCATTATATGAATATAAAACACAATAAAGAAGTTCATAGTGATTGAATTAGACAAACTACTGAAAATAATCAAGATTCGTAAGCAATCTACCTCCTCACCATCGATACCGGCAACTCCCTTCGGTCCACTGGCTCCTCTCAGTCCCTTTGGCCAATACATTAATAAAAAAAGAAAAGGTCTCACACAAGGTCACATTGGAAGAGCCAATACATTTTACATAATGAAGATAACACTTGGGGGAAAAAAACAGCCTACATTATCGCCTTTATCTCCTGGAGGTCCGAGGGGTCCAGTTGGTCCATCTTTACCCTGAAAGAATACAATAGGTACTTAGAGCTGAATCCTTGCCTCCATCCTCACAACGAAAAATCAAATAAACCAAAAACACATACTGGGTACCCAGCCACTCCATGCGGCCCTGGCGGTCCTCTGGGCCCTTTATTTCCTACCGGTCCCTGCAGACCAGGCTCACCCCACTGACCTATGTTTCCTTGTGGGCCCTTTAGAAGATTACATTTACAAATGTTTCATCATTACTAACTGGTTAAACACATATCAATATTACTGCTATTGCATCATGATGAAAAGAGTGCAAAAAACTGCATGTGTGTCAAATGTATGTCTTACAGTAGGTCCTTTGTAGCCTTTCTCTCCTGGTAGGCCTCGTAGACCCTAGATAGAGAAATTTATTTAAAGTTTTAGAGCCTAAAGTTATACATGTTTATGGATGAATAAAACATAAACATTTAAAAACATATACAGCCTATAAGGCACTTACTGGCTGACCATGTTTTCCTTTGGGCCCCTCAGGTCCATTTTTCCCCTGATATCAAATGAAGAGATTGTAAAATGCATTTAGATCAGAATAGACATATTTGTGAATGAAAAGAGGTTTGATTTTAAATGCAAGAACGAAAGGAAACTTTTGCTTCTGCTGCTGAGTACTCTTAAACATGGCTAATAATGTTTTCAGCTTTTTATTGCATCAAATTTTGTCATCATATGGGTCAACACATGACTTGACTGGTATATTTTAAAAAACCACTAACCTTCTCTCCAGGACTGCCATGACGCCCCACTGAACCCTCTCTGCCTTTGACACCCTGAGGAAAACCGACCACAACACAATACATTAAAAAAAACTATCAAGACTGAACTAGCCACATAAAATCCGCTGCCAATTGCAATAAAAGAGCACAGAAAAAAAACAAATATCCAAATTTGGACAAAGTCTATGCTAAAGAACTGGGTGTCATGTAATATAAAAAAACTGGTTGGAATTTTATGAAATCATTGCTTACTCCGATTCCAGGCTTTCCAGGTTTGCCAGCGAGACCCCGGCTCCCTGGTTCCCCCTTTAAAAAATAATTTCAAAGCATTGTGCTGGAGGTCATATTCTTAGACAGTAATGTCAGAATTGGCAAACTATGACATTTTTAACAGCTAAATATACCACAAGATGGAGAGTTACGTAACTAATAGACTGAAGGGTTTGGAAATCCTGTCAATCAGGAAAGGAAAATAAAACTCACACTTTTTCCAACGGGACCTTGGATTCCTGGTGCACCAGGCCTTCCCTGTAAACCCTGTCCACACAGTAGATTTAATCAATTGCTTTGTCCATGTCATTGTAAAGATTGTCTAACAAAGCTTAAAAAAATATAAGGAATCTTACCTGGGGACCCTGAAGTCCTCTATCTCCATCTGACCCCGGTGGTCCTATTGATCCCTGTAACACAAAGTACTCTCAGTGGCTAATGAGGCAAACTAACAGGAAATTCTATTTAAAATTGTGTATGTGCAGCTCTTACAGTTGACCCGTGAGTGCCGTCCTGTCCTCTACTTCCTAAAACACCTTGCAGTCCCTAAATGATAATAAACATCATGACTAAGCTAACATGATGCATGCTAATCCACCTCAGTCTATGCTGTAGATAATCAATGCTATGCTAAATTTGTTGTGACATTCAGTGTTATAGTATTTGACTATTCGTTTGTGAACTCAGTTTACCTTTCGACCTTTAAATCCGGTTCCTCCAGGAACTCCTGGTCTGCCCTGTCCCATTAAAAATGAAAAATGTAAGCAACCTGATATGTATGGTTAATTAGGCCATGTGTGTCAATATAACTGAAATAAATGTGGAACTCATGATCAAACCTTACTAAATAATGTTATATTTATATTTAAAAGGTAATAATTTGATGTACAAGGGAACCTTAATACCGGGCTCTCCTTCAGGTCCTGGTTCTCCTGACTTCCCCATCTCCCCCTATAAACATTTGGAAATATGGTTTCTCACTTTTGGCCAAGGTATACAGGCATCTGTTTTCATATATTTTAGTTTTCTTAAAATTTTCCATTTTCTGGCTGGAAGTATTTAGGCCCTAGAATTGTGGTAATGAATAAATAAATAAATAACCTTTGGTGAAGTATATTATTGCCACAGTGGTCTGTGAATACCATGTAAATTTGTTTGCAGTGCCACCTACTGGTCAAACGTAACAGTGGGTTTAGATAACAGTCATAGGTAATGGTAAATCTACTGATCTAAAGCTAAAACTATATAGGTATATTTTTAAAACACTAATAAAAATGACAAAAACATGGTAAAGTTGAAACCAAAATAATAAAAATACAATCTACTTCAAAATATGAGCAAAAATTATAATAGTATGTCAATGTTAGTAACAAACCACGGAAGTACTTTTTCTAAAATTACCACTAGGGGTGCTATTATAAAACAAATCTACTCAAAATCATCTCATTTCAATAACTGGTGTCCTTGCCCTTGTAATTATGACTTGCATCTTTATTTAAGAAATCATACTCACCAGAGGTCCTGGAAAACCAGCAAATCCCCCTTGGCCAGTCCGACCCTTATGGAGTAAAACAATGTTGTCTTACTGAAATCATTTATATATGTGAAATCTAAACACATTGTGAGCAATTATCAATCACCTTGTCACCTCGTGGTCCAGGAACACCTTGGATACCAGTTAGGTCTCTCTCTCCCTAAAGATACCATTTATATATAAGGAAACTGTGTTTTTATGCAATATCACATTATATTAGATCCTCTGACAAATAGAAAATTAGAGTACTGTACCTTAAGTCCATCTTTTCCCTGTCTCCCTGGATCTCCAACAGGTCCATCATAGCCCTGATGTAAAAGCAATACAATGACTAAGCGTCTGGCTTTCTTTTTAATTTTTTACCAGTTAAAAGTAGCCACCACTCACCGTGGGCCCTGGTAAACCAGCAGGGCCAGTAGGGCCAGTCTCTCCCTGTACACCAGACTGCCCTCCATGGCCTCTGAATCCCTGTTTACCAGGCAGCCCCGGAGGACCCTGACAAAGAGAAACCACAAATAATAAAAGACAGATATTTCTTTTAAGATTTACTCCCTTGATTTGTAGTTTCTAGTTTTATTTTTTGCAGAGTGCATCTGGGTTACAATAAGTGTTGTTTATTGGCCAGAGCTTTTGTAAATATTTTAGTGAACTCACTTGATCTCCCTTTTGGCCAGAGTCTCCTTTCATTCCATGCTGTGCTTTCAGACCCTGAAGTTTACAGACAGATAGACAAAGACAACAAACGCAATTACATAATTTTCTCAAGCGTCATATAAATAGTCAATATTTTGCCATTTGACCTGTTATACATCTCATATCAACATCTCAACATCTCATGCTGCTGTTTACATAACAACAGCATTAAAATATAACTGCAAGCAGCGATTACCGGGTTCAAATGTTTTTTAAGCGCATATGAAAAAAGACATTATTTAGCAAGCCTCTAACCACCTAAATCAATTATTCAAAAAAGCATTTTTGGCAAATCCAGGTAATTTACCATAGAAATGTATTGTTTTTTAACGTTTATGACTGTTATAGCACCAGCTGTGGTCCAATCTCCTTAAAACTTTGCATGCTTGTTTATGTGCTCAGCAGGTTTCGTGAAGTTTTGAGTTTTCATTTAGGCTTTATAGGATTTTGGGTAAATTTGGACAAGCCCCTTTTCTACACGACTTTGTTTTAGCTTCCCAAAGAGTAAATTTCAACTTTTTTTTGATATATATATATATTTTTTATTGACCTAGAGAGTCCAGAGAATTGTACTGCAGTGTTTTTTCAACAGGTTGAGCAAAAAACCTAGGACTAGTTCGCAAAAGTAGGTTCTTTACATCTTCTCAGTCATTTAACAAACAATTTGATTGACAGCAGTGGTTTTAGAGGCAAAGTTGTCTGGAATGTGGAGTTCTATCATATGATACGAATATCCTGTGTACGTGCGAAAAACCTCGCAACGCACAATCATTTATGATTGTGCCCCCAGGGGCCGATTTCTTTCAAATTTCTCACAGACCTTTGGGCCCACCAGTTTCGTTCCCATCGGCCTCCTTTAACCTTGTCTAATAGGTGCTCAAACTTCATTAACCAATGGTGGCCATGTTTTTTTGAGATACAGTACCTTATAGACACTTGTGGCACTTTAAAACATGACCGTGCACAGTGATTGTCATGTTAATAGGACAAATGGTTGCAAAGGTATAGCCATTTTTATGTTTTTTCCCTCTTATAGTGCCATGAAGTGGTCAAGCTCTGCAATTTTTGTCCTGTGACCTCAGATTAATCCAAATATACATAACTGCAGACCAGAGATCTCCAAAATGGGTTGGGAACTCCAAAAGTGGGCAGAACCTCCAAAATGGGGCGGGGTCTTATCGAGCAAAGACTTTACCCATTGGCTCTGGCTTCAGCCTATTGTTATTGACTTATATTTCAAAACTAAACGTTAAAAAAAAAACAGTTTGTAGTTGATCTCAAATAAAATAAACTATGCTATATAAATACATATGCTCAGTGGTCAGTGGTTAATGATATAAACAGGAATCACCCACGAGCTCTCCCGCGAACTCTCTCTCTTCAAGCTGCAGTTATATACCCCTCGACTGATCTCTTGCGTAAGTGTCTGAGTTTGGCGATATCTCATTCCGTTCAGGAGTTTAAGAACATTTTGAACATTTTGGCATTCCTTTGCG
>JAHKKF010524822.1:14243-71815 GCA_019740295.1 Labeo calbasu | reverse complement strand
AATCAAGGTTACTAACCATTAAAATGAGAAAAAGTTACATTTTATTAAGAATAATTAATAATTATACTTATTAATAATAAATAATACATCATTTATATATCATAGAATTTATAATGAATAATATAAAATGATAAATAAACATTTTGTTAATTATAGAGCGAAATAAAATGAATATGAATAAAAAGTAATATTCTTTTTTATTCTTAAAACAAGCCTTAAAAATAAGTGAATTTATTGATATATTAATATACACAATAAATATATCTAAAAATGTATAATATAACATATATAATTAAAATATAGAACAATATACATTTAATATAAAATGACTGAACCAAAAGTTAATTATTGAATTAAAATGCCATAAATTCAAGAAATATTATTAAAATTAAATGTACAATTTACTATTATCTCACTTTACATGATTTGATGTTAATGTTTATTCTTTATGTACATATCTATATACGATATCTGTATGTCTATATAGTCATTATATTTGCTATTTACCACCCCGCTTTCTAGATTTCACGATTGGCCATTACAAAAATCATTTGACTGAGAAATCAGAATCCAAGTTTCATTGTTTTAAAAGCATAAATGCTGAATGTAAAGGCATGTTTGTGGTCTGATGTGTGTGTGTGTGTGTTGTTCGTACTGGAGTTGATGGCCGGGCAGAGTTCGCAGGGGTTTCCCCAGGCTCCGCCCAGCGAGCAGCAGCAGGAGGCGCGGGTGACGCCCACTCCGATCTCAGCGCTGCAGGAGATCCCGCCGTCGCCGCGGTCCAGCGTGTCCAGGAAACAGTTCCCCACGCGCGTGTCTGACAGACAACCAGGAGAGAGACAACCGTTAGATTTACTGCTGCGGTGATTCATGTGGGATAGTGAAGCGGGACGGGTTCAGTACCGACGCAGCCCACGCCGGACGGGTTCAGCTCGAAGTCGGGCGGACAGTTGCACAGGTAGCTGCCGGGCAGATTCACACACACGCCGTTGATGCAGTTCACGGGGTCGAAACACTCGTTAATGTCTGAGAAAATGAGACAGAGATATTGTGAGACAAAGCTGACATAAAATCTTGCTGACTCACATCTTCATGAAAATTATTAACATCAAATAATGTCACATTTTTTTAAATACAGGTAAAATACTGAATTTGTTTTAGTATTATATTAAAAGTAAATTCAAATTAAAAATCATAAAAAGTAACTATAAAAATAAGTTAAAAAATTCCAAAAATGTGCATTTTAAATTTAATTAATACATTGTATTATATTAAAAATAAAATAACTTTTTAAATATAAATTTAAATATGAAATAATAATGAATAATATTAAAAAGTTAACACATACTTTAAATGGTAATATTCTTATATGTTTATATACATTTATTATAAATATTCAATGAAATATGAATGTATATGTATATGAATATATATACACAATTTTGGTAATAATACTGAATTTGTTTTGTTAAAAATCATAAAAAGTAACTAAAAAATAAGTTAAAATTAAATATTAAAAATTTAAAATAAAATAACTTTTTAAATATAAATTTAAATATGAATAAAAAATACTTTTTAATTAACTATTAATTACTGAATTAAAATAAAGTAGTTCACACAACTAAATTCATTTAAATATTTAAAATGAATACATTTATATTTTAATTAGTTTTAGTGCTTATTTAAAAGTAAATTGCATAACTAAATTCCTTTAAAAAAAATGTAAAATAAATAAACTGAAAAAATCAATTTCATTAATGTTGCAGTTATTAAATTAAAAATAATAAAATAACTTTTTACAATATTGCTATAAATTTAATAGCATATTATTTAATTACTTTTTTATTAATTATTGATTAATTAAAATAAAACAGTTCATTAAGTTACACAACTAAATTCATTAACATATTTAAAATGAATAAATTAAAATTTAATTAGTTTTAGTGCTTGATTAAAAGTAAATTACACAACTAAATTTATAAAAAATATTTAAAATGAATACATTGATAAACACTGAAAGTCCATGAATGTACAATCATTACATTAAAAAAATAAAATTATTTTTAAATTATTTTTAAATTATTAATGATTTAATTAAAATAAAGTAGTTAATTACTAAAGTCACTAAATATTCATTAAAAATTAATTATTGCAGTTCATAATGTTTATTATTTTATTAAAAGTAAAACAAAACAAACAAAAAAAGATGCAAAATTAAGGCTTTTTTTGTAGATGTTTGCTGAAAGTAATACATGTCTACAAAATAATGTACAATTAATTAAACATTATATACTTTTATTTTTATTATTAAATACAGTTAATGCATATAAATAATTTAAATATTTATATACAATTACTTGAACAAACGTTTATTACTATTATTATTTTTATTATTATTATTACTATTATTAAATCACACAAACAAATAAATAATATATTAATTACATAAATCAAAGTTTCTGGAAAAAAAAGAATTTAACTATTAAAAAATATTAATATAAAAGATAATATAAAACATTTTTTTCAAATATTAATATTAAATAATTTAAATACAAATTTAATGAAATTTTTAAAATGTATAAAATAAATTAAGGTTACTACACATTCATTAAATACACAAATAAATGTATTATAAATAAGTAATTTAACTTTTAATATACAATTATTTTTTTAAATGTTCATTATTATTATTATTATTATTATTATTATTATTATTATTATTATTATTATCATGAAATCGCAAATCACACCAACAAATAAAATAATATATTAATTAAACAAATCAAGGTTACCAAACAAGAAAATTCAATAAAAGAAAATGAATTTAACTAATAATATATATATATATATATATATATATATATATGTTGTATATTTTATTCAAATATTAATATAAAATGATTTAACTACAAATAATAATTTAAGTAAATTTCTAATATGTGTAATGTTACTACACATTCATAAAAATAATGTCAAATGATTAACAGTAAATTAATTTAATTAAATAAATTACAAGAAAGATAAAAAGGAAGTAACACAAACATACCAATTAATAAAACTAAATAATGATGAAGTGCCGTCTAAAGTAAATTACACACACATATTCAATAGTTATTTTTAATTTAAATTAAAATACATATTTAATTTTTAATATAAAATGATTTAACTAAACCTCATTTATTATTTGAGAGTAAATTACAAAAAAATAAATATTAAAATAATTTCCAAAAATACAATCTTGTGGACACGACACTCATAATTTAGGCTACATTCAGGTGCGTGTGTTTGTGTGTGTGTGTCACCTGTGCAGTTTCCTCCGCTGCGGTCCAGCTCGTATCCGTAGTCGCAAACACATCGAAACATTCCCGGCAGATTCTGACACGATCCGAACACACAGATGTTCTGGAAGTTACACTCGTCGATGTCTGACAGACAACACACACACAGAGAATGGATTCAGTCAGTGTGTGTTTTAATATGAGTGTGTGTTTGTGTCACTGTGTGTGTGTGTTTTTACCCTGGCAGGCCTTGCTGTCTTCGGTGGGTGTGAAGCCCATCTCACACTCGCAGCGATATCCGCCCGGAGCGTTCAGACACTGACCGTTCTCACACAGATTCACGTTATCGGCACACTCGTCCATGTCTGCAGAAACGCACACAAACAAACAACAGCCGAGTCATTTATGTGTCGCTTTAGAGCTGAAATGACGCTGGACAAACAACGACCAGAGATCATAGCAAATAAGATGTGAAATAAATACATAAATATTACAAGGAAGATAAAATAGGAAATAACACAAACATACAAAATAATAAATAAATAAATAAATAAATGATAAAAAAAAAATGATAAAAAAATGTAACATTTATTGAGTTCAGAAGAATCTTCACAGAAAATTAAGGTTTCTACATATATTTATTATTAACATTAAATGAACATGAATCAAAAGTAAAAAAAAAAAAAAAAAAAAAAGTATTAAATTAAAAAGAAACTACACAAACAAATAAATGAATTTATAAAAAAAATCTATTCCCAAAATAAATCTAGGTTAAATCTATTAAAAATCTACTGAATCTACTCTAAATACTGTTTCTGTAATGACAGTTTAGTTATAAATTATTATAAACAAATTGATTAATAACATTTATGTATTAAATATAGAATTGATAAATGTTCATATTAATAAAACTGTGAAAAAAAGCATAAAACTGACAAATGTTAATATTATTAAATTAAATAAAAAATATTAAAAATGTAAATAAATTAACAAGAATAATAAAAAAAAATCTTATATAAATATTGGTTGTTTTATCTATAAATACTGTTTCTGTAAAGTCAATTAAATAATTAATTATTATAAACAAATTGATAAATACAATTCACGTATTAAATATAAAATAATAAATGTTAATATTAATTAAAAATGAAAATACATATTTTTTTTTTTAAACAATTATACAAAATATCAATAAAACTGTAAGAAAGCAGTGCGAAAACTCAAAAAGTTAATATTATTAAAATAACAAAGTATTACAAATAAAGTTATCAAATTTATTTGTTTATAATTTATTTGTTTATTAAATATTTTAAAAATACAAATATATAAATAAATGCATGAAAAAAACAATTAAAATGACGTAAAAATCACATAAATGTTTATTATAAATTGTTTTTTTTTATAAATGCGTTTCATTTAATATTTAATAAATAATTACATAATTATTTTATAATTTATATTACACAAGCAAACAGAATAAATCATAAAAACAAAGCACAAACTGAAATGTTAATAGTATTAAAATGAAAAAAATATTTATATATACATTTATTATCACATTATAATTTATTTATTACATTTAGAAATAACTGGATCTATCTAAATGTGTAATTTGTTTACTGTAACAAATTATCAATGTCATTTTAATATTTAGTAAATAATCCTTTTTTTATCATTTAAAGTCAATCAAATGACAAAAAATATTAAAATTATGTAATTTAAAATGATTTAATTAAACGGAAACGATATGTTTTATTCATAATTAAATTACACAAACACAAATAAGGTAAATCTTTATAGGTAAAGATTACTTTGTAAGTAAAGATTACTTTTATTACTTCATTTAACGTGTACATTAAAAGTAAATCAAACAAACACACAAATAAGATAAAGAAATAAATGCATAAAATGAAGTTTTTTAACAAAAAAAAAATAAAATGAATTAAAACTAAAATATTACTCGTAGGTAAAGATTACTTTTAGATTACTTTGTAAGTAAAGATTACTTTTATTACTTCATTTAATGCGTAAATTAAAAGTAAATACTGCAAACAAACAAAGAAAATAAATAAACTTACTAAACATTCAACCAAAATAAAAAATATATAAAAAATGATGGTGTTTGTGTGTTTGTACCGGAGCAGGTGAATCCGTCGCCGTTGAATCCCTCCTTACAGGAGCATCGGTACGATCCCGGCGTGTTCATGCACTCGGCGTTGGGGTTACAGTTGTGTTCTTCCGTCAAGCACTCGTCCACATCTGCAGCCACGCAAAAACAACCTCAAACCACATCCAGGACTCTTAACGTTCAACCTGACGACCATTAACCGTCCACTCACCGACGCATTTGATCCCGTCGCCCTCCCAGCCGTCGCGGCAGCGGCACTTGAAGCTGCCGGGAACGTTGACGCAGGCGGCGTGCATGTCGCAGTTATGAGCGCCGATCTCACACTCGTCGACATCTGACACAAAAACAAACGCGTTAGAGCAGCCAGCGTTTGCTGAAACCGGCCTGAGCTCCTGGAGCTGGTCCGGTCTGGTCTGATCTGGTTTTTCTCGTACCTGTGCAGCCGGTCGAACCCTTCTTGACGAAGTATCCCAGCTGACAGTGGCAGATGAACGAGCCTTTCGTGTTTTCACAGTCGCCGTGCAAACAGATGTTGGGATTCAGATCGCATTCGTTCACATCTGGATGAATAAATGAAGGAAATTATAAAATTAGGACATAATATGATCACAGAAAAGACATTACAGTATTAATACTAAATATCAAAATAAAAAAATGCAAAAAAAAATATAAATAATAAAATAATGCAATAAAATAATTCATACAAAAAAAAAAAAAAAATCAATAACAATTTACATTAAAATTAAGGTAAAATTAAATAAAATCTAATTATTTAACTAAAACTAAACCATTAGCTTTTATTATTTAAAACGAAATAAAAAAAATCAATAACAAATTATTAAATTATATTGTACTGTACTCAAATTTTAATTTACAAGTTTATTTCCACTGTCTTTAAATAATAATAATAATAATAATAGGCATACAATTATAAGGTATTATAAATACTTAAAAAAAAAAAAAAATTATTTTAAAAGCATTTAAATTAATTGTTAAAAAAAAAATGAATTAATAAAATATGAATTGAAAAACTTAAAATGCAGTAAAATTCAATCAGTATCAAATATCAAATTATTAAATTAAATTATTAAATATTAAATAACACAAACATTAATAAACAAACATGGCAAACAAATTAAATAAATAATTAATAAACGTATAAAATAAATCAAGGTGAATAAACATTAAAATTCAGTAATTAATTAAAAGTAAATTATTGTTTTTATTATAAAGGGTAAAAAATAATAAAATAATTAATTAATTAAAATAATTAATAAAATAAGTCATAGTTGCTTCATATTCAAATTATGCCAAATTATTACATTAAATGTTAATTATTACTTTTACAGGCAAGTGACACAAACAAATAAATAAAACAACAAACAATTAAATAAATAATTATTAAAAAGTCAAAAAAAAAAAAAAACATCAAGGCTACTACACCTTAAAATTTAAAATAGACTTTAATTAAAAGTTTATTATTTAATTAAAAATAAAATATTGAAATTATTAATCAAGGTTACTAAGCAATAAAGTGATATAAAATATAACGTAAATAACTTTGTTACTTCCACACTTTTTTAATATTTAAACAAATTAAGATAATTGATCAAAATAAATTCATTAGGTTACTAAATAATAAAATGAATGCTAAAATATTTAATTAAAATTAAATAGCTTATTTTATCATTTATAAAAATTTAAAAAATTTTATTAAATCAAGATTACTAAGAAATAATATTTTAGAATGATTAAATGAAACAATTTACTACTTTATTTTTATTTTAAATATGTTATTTGCAAGTATTAATAAATTAATTAAGATGAAATAAATTAAGATTAAAAACTTATCTTAAAAAATTAAGATTAAACTGTAAAATGATTTAAACAAAAGTAAATTATATTAAAATATCTGTATTGTTTAAAAATAATATAAACACAAATGCACATGCGAGTTGAGACAGATATAAAGTCGCGTTTATCTCACCGATGCAGGTGCGCATGTCCATGGAGGCCATGAAACCGTCGTAGCAGAGGCAGCGATATTCTCCAGGGATGTTTGTACATTGACCGCCATCACAGATGTCTGGCGTGTCTTCACATTCATCAATGTCTACGGGAAGAGACAAGGATCAGTCTGAGAGCCACTGTTATCCGTATGTGTTTTTGTGTGTGTGTAAGTGTGTTTTTTACCGGCGCAGGTCCTGAGGTCGGGCATGAGCGCGTAACCTTCGCTACAGCTGCATTCGTAGCTGCCCTCAGAGTTCGTACAGTGAGTATCGCAGCCGCCGTTCATGATGGTGCACTCGTCGATGTCTGTGAAAATGAGAAAACGCGCATTTACAGTTATGTTAGATTGAGTTTTCTGACCAAAGACAGCATATGAAGTGTCATGCATGTTGGTGTTGTTGGAGGTTCGCTCACCCACGCAGCCCTGTCTGTCGGGCGTCACCTGGTATCCCGTGTCGCAGGAGCACTGATACGTGCCCACCATGTTCACACAATGACCGTTCCTGCACAGGTTATCGCTGAGCTCACACTCGTTCACATCTGGGGGAAACAAAACAAAACAAAAAACAAAAATGTATGAGAAACGGTTTGGCTTTAAATCAGAGCAAAGTTAAATTTTAAATTAAATTAAATTAAATTAAATTAAATTTGTAACTGTATATAAGACAATTACTTTTATATTATCATTTTTATAATAATAATAATAATAATAATAATAAAATGTATTTAATGATTATTTATTAGTAGTATTAATACATATGATGGATTTTTACTGTTTCTGTAAAAATTATGAATTAAATACAATTTATTTACATTTTTATTTAGTATCAATAAAGGTATAGGTATTATAAAAAAATAAAAAAATACAGGTTTTAAAATATGAATTAATAAATTGAAATTAAAATTAAGACAAATGAAATAATAATAATAACAATAATAATAATAATAATAATTATTATTATTATTATTTCATTATTATTAATAATAATAATTATTATTTATTAATACTATTAATATGTATGATGTATTTCTAAATACTATTTCTGTAATAACAAAATTATTCATTAAATAAAATTCGTGAACAGTTATTTTAATTAAATATTAAAGAACTGATAAAAAATGATGATATTATTTAGATTAATTATAATAATATTATATAAATAAGGTCATGTACTATGTACAATACATTGTACTGTACTCAAATTTTAATATAAAAAGTTTATTTTCACTGTATTTACATAATAATAATAATAATAATAATAATAATAAAATGTATTTAATGATTATTTATTAATACTATTAATACATATGATGGATTTTTACTATTTCTGTAAAAATTATGAAATAAATACAATTTATTTAAAATGTATTTAAAATGAATTAATAAATTGAAATTAAAATTAAGTAAAATGAAGAAATAATAATAATAATAATAATAATAATAATAATAATAATAATACTTATTTAATTATTATTAATTATTATTTATTAATACTATTAATATGTATGATGTATTTCTAAATACTATTTCTGTAATAATAAAATTATTCATTAAATAATATTTGTGAACACAGTTATTTTAATTAAATATTAAAGAATTGATAAAGAAAAATGATGATATTAATTAGATGATATTAATTAATTTGAATTATAATAATATTATATAAATAAGGTCAAGTGATATATAAAATACATTGTACTGTACTCAAATTTTAATTTCCAAGTTTATTTCCACTGTCTTTAAATAATAATAATAATAATAATAATAATAATAATAATAATAATAATAAAAAATGTATACATTTGTTTTTAATAAATATTAATACATTGGTAAAATAACAAATATTACTAAATTAATAAATGAAGTGAACTTATTAAATGAACTAGATCAATTATTAAAATAAAGTAAAATTATATAAATGGGTTTTGAATTTCATATATAGAGTATGTTCTTGCATATACATTTGTTTTATATACAAATATATATAAAAATAATATTAACAATATTTATTTATTGGTTAAATACAATTTATTATATAATTTTATTTGTATAAATGAAATTAATATTTATTTTATGTATTATATATGATAAATGGGATGTGTTCAAATCTAAATTTGATTACACACCTACACACACTAATGTTCAGTTCAAAGTTTGCACCACTAGAGTAAATCTGAGTGGGTTTGTACCTTCACAGGCAGAGACTTCTGTGCTCAGCTGGTGTCCTGGAGGACAGTCGCACTCGTAACTGCCCTCAGTGTTGAGACACGTGCCGCCGCGGCACAGCAGAGGGTCCCGCTCGCACTCGTCGATGTCTGCGGGACAGAAAGACAGAGAGACTCAGACGCCGTGGCTTTCGGAGGCTGAGGAAAACGTCCAGGGTTCGAGTCTCACCCATGCAGTTCTTCATCATCATGAAGCCGCTCTCGTAGCCGTCGAAACACTCGCACTCGAAGCTGCCGGGCGTGTTGACGCAGACGCCGTGTCCGCACAGGTCCGGAGAGATGGTGCACTCGTCAATATCTGCGGGAGTGACAGGAATAATGTGAAAAATGCATTGAAATGCGTGTTGTGTTTGATTTCAGATGAAGTTACTGATGCAGATGTTGACCTGTGCAGTTCCTCTCCTCCATGGTGAGGGCAAAACCGCTGTCGCAGCGGCATTTGAAGCTCCCGATGGTGTTTCGGCACGTCCCGTGAGTGCACAGGCCTTTGAACACCTTACATTCGTTCACATCTACAGAGAAAAAAAACGGGCTCATTAGCTCATTATTCAACACACAGAACAAAAAACCCTACAGGAAATACCAGAAATCACACTTTCTGTGTATGTGAGTGTTTTTGTAGCCTAGTAATACTTGAAAAAATGTACAGAAAACAATAAATCAGTAAATAAATATTACATGTTTTTTGTCAGTTTATATATAATTTACATTTATTTATAAGTTATAAGTTCAGAAAAAAGAATAAAATAAGCGTTTTTCATTAAAGAGCAAAGTTTAAATTTGTAATTTTATTTATTTTGAAATTATTAAAAAATGTCATTTGTAAATGCGATTTCTATTTATTTTTAAATAATAATTATAATTTTGAATACATTATATATATATATATATATATATATATATATATATATATATATGTGTGTGTGTGTATATATGGTCAATTTTTATAGAATTTATATTAAATAAAATATTTTTTTAATTTAAGAAAAAAAATTGTAGCAGCTCGATTAAGCTGATACTGGTTGCCGATAATATCAGCAAACATATATATTTTTACAATCTTTTTATTAAAATTAATAAAAAAAAGACTGATGTTAATTTTATGTAACAAAACATTTATTTACTTATTTATTTAAAATAATAATTATAATTTTAAAATATATAAAATATTTTGTAAATTCGTACATAATTTATATTAATTAAAATAATTATTTAAATTTGTATATAATTTACATTAAAATAATTATTATTTAATTTAATAAAAAATCTCTATGAACATTTAATGTAACAAATAATGAGATTTATTTTTATTTATTTATTTTTGTATAACTATGATTTTAAATATTTTATATATATATATATATATTGTCAATTTGTATTAAACTATTTTGCAATGTAAATTTTTTAATGACTTATTTGTATTATATTTATATTTAACTATTTATAATTTTGTATACACAAGCTGACAAAATATATATATAAAATAAAATATATTAATTCAAATTTTTATTTCATTTAATAAAAAGATTAATGTGTAACATTTTAGGTAACAAATAATTACATTTATTATTAGTTTTTTTTATATTTAAAATCAATTTTATATAATATAATATGACCATAATATATTAAAAAAATTAGATAATTTGTCAGGTTTACGTGAGAATTTTTAATGTCAATTATAATATTGGTATCAGATATTAGTGTTTTTAAAATTATTGGAATCGGCTTGATTAAGCTGATATTAGATGCTGATAATATCAGCAAACTTTTGTTTCTAACAGTGTTTTCAGATGTTGTTTTTAAATGTTGTAAACACTATAGATTTATAATATTGGGCCAACATCGGTTATTGGCCAAAACAACATAATTAGCGGAATCATATCAGCCAAATTTCTCACCCCATGAATAAATAATAGACACCTCTGACGCTCCATCCTTGTCTTCAAATGTTACAGAAAAATGTTCAAATATACAGTATACAAGTTTAACATTGACCAATATCGGTTATCGGCCAAAACAACATAATTATCGGTGTCATATTGGTCAAAATTTTTCTATATCCGCTTATACCTATGAATAAATAACAGACAGCTCTGACTTTCCACCTTTGTTTTCAATTGTTGTAAACATTATAGATGCATAATATCGGGCCAATATCGGTTATCGATCGAAATAACAATTATCGGTATCGTATCGGTCAAAATTTCTATATCCGCTCCTCCCTATGAATAAATGACAGACAGCTCTGACTTTCCACTTTTTTGTTTTCAAATGTTGTAAACACTATAGATGTATAATATCAGCCAATATCAGTTATAGACCTAAACAACATAACTATCTGTATCATATCGGTCAAAATTTTCTATATCCACTTATCTCTGTAAATAAAAACAGACAGCTCTGACCTTTGTTATTAAATGCTGTAAACACTATAGATGTATAATATATGGGTCAATATCAGTTATTGGCCAAAACAACATAATTATCGGTATAATAACGGTCAAAATTTTCTATTTCCACTCATCTCTGTGAATAAAAACAGACTGCTCTGACGCTCCACCTTTATTTTCCAATGTTGTAAGCACTATAGATGTATAATATCGGCCAATATCGGTTATCGGCAAAAACAACATAATTATCGGTGTCATTTCGACTCATCTCTATGAATAAAGAGTAGACAGCTGTGACGCTCCACCTTTGTAGAAGGGTCGTCCTGTCAGGATGTCTCCTCGGTTGGCGATTCCGGGTCCCCGTGGGCAGATGGTTTTGAATTCGGGTGTGTTTGGTTTGGGACAGGCCTCACAGTCCACGCCCCACGCCGCTCCCACTGTACAGCAACACATATCCACACGATAGCGGCCCGGTAACGGCTCCACGCACTCGTCCTCGTCCCATTTCATGTAACACTGCTCGCTTCGGATATCTACAGGACACAAACCGCTTTAAATGACCGAGGTTTAGTCCACACATGTTTTCAATTACAAAAAAACAGGTTTGTTTTGGATCAGTTGTCCCTTCTAAGTCATAAATCAAGTTGATAGGTTAAAACCATATTTATGTTGATGTATTATCCTGTCTGCAACCAATAAATCAGCTAAAGCAATAAATAAATTTGAGAAAGGATGGTTAACAAATTTGTTTTCATACCAACACACGTCCGTCCGGCTCCGTCCAGGGTAAGTCCCTCCGGACACTCACATCGGAACGAGCCCTGAGTGTTCACACAGCGGCCATTTGTGCAAACGCCGGGAAACACCTCGCACTCATTAATATCTAAAGATGGAGCAGAAAGGTGATGCATCGTCATGCAGTGCACTAGAGAGATAATATGGTTAATGCAGCAAAGGATTGTGGGTAGCACATACCTTCACACACAAGTCCCTTCATGCGTGCAAAACCTTTCGAACAAGCTGGATCTGTAGAAAATACAGGCCAAAAACTTGTGAGATACTCTATGTATGAGAGTGTGTTTCTAAGATTGCGTCTTTAAAAGGAAATATTGGTTAATTTAATTTTTTCCAGGTAAATGAACCAATATTTGCTTTAAAGACAACATTTTGGCTTAATTAAATTGAAAAACAAAGATAAAAAATAAATAATAATAAAAAATACAAATATATATATTTTAAACATATTAAACCTTTAACATTAATCTTTTTAATAAATTAAATATTAATTTAATTAATATAATAGAAATAATAATAAATCAATATAACTAAATACGTACAAATTCTAATTATTATTGAAATATAAATGAGATTTGATATTTTTTATTTAATCTTTTGCTAAATTAAATAAAAATGAATTAAAATAATATAAATTATACACAAATTGGCAAAATGTATATAAAATACATTAAAAATTCGAATTATTATTTAATTTATATATATATATATATATATTTTGCTTTTTGGATATATAAACTAACCAATTTCGCAGCGTTCACATGGGCTTCCCCAGGCCGCCCCGAGCGTAGAGCAACACTCTGACTTTAGCGTGGCCCCGTTGATATTCACCTCACAGCGGCCGTCCTGGATGTTTAGCCAGCAGGTTCCTTTCATGCTGTCTGCATGGAGCAAATACGTGAAAGACAACCAAAAAAGCATGACGATGACAAAAGGACGTTGTGACATTTTAGAGCGGCTCCCCTGTGGAGAGTCAGTGCATTTCTGCAGATATATAAAAACCAACTCAGATATCTAGCGGGATGGGATCGCAGTGGGCATTCATGCTAAAAGCACAAACGTGTGACCTATAGCCTTCACGCTCCATTAATTTCAATCAAACGGCGTTTGGTTTCAGACAAAGAATAAAAACCACCTAGATAGAAATGAACAAAAGTTGCAGAATGCTGTCTAGTGACCTCTAAAGATGAAATAAACATTGACAAAAATCACTACGCTAATGTTGCGTAATAAAGTCTCTCAAGTAGCGTTTGGTTGCACCCTTGGCAAACCTTTCATTGCAATTCTGTATTGTTAAAGGCGGTATATAAATAAAGGTGACTTGACTTGCAATTTTAAAAAGACATTTAATAGCCACTAAACTATCCATAAGAGATCCACCAATCGGAGACGTCGCGGTTACCATGGAAACACTTCTGTTTGCTTAAAACGACTTTTCGTACTTACCTACGCAGATGGTGTTGGTGGAGTCCAGTTTGCTACCGTGGGAACATTCGCAACTGAATGAACCGGCTATGTTGCGGCACACGCCGTTAATGCAAGGGTTGGAGTCGCATTCGTTGACATCTACGAAAGGTAAGAAGGAAAGATACAATGTTAAGTCAAATTTACAAATAAAGATCATTAACGAAAAAAAATATTCATAAGGAAACCTTCGCAAGTCTCCGAATCGGCCTTGAAGGAGAATCCTTTGGGGCAGGTGCAAGTGTAACTTCCGGGCGTGTTTCTACACATGCCGTTGTCGCACAACAACCGATTCACCAAACACTCGTTAATGTCTGAAAAATGCGCAAAAAGTTACCGAAATTAATCAAACACAACTATTCCTCTTAGGTTTCAAAGCAAGTGTTGTACTAAAGTGTTCTCTATATAAAACATAGTAGAAGTTACGTATTGCTATAGTACATAATAAAAAAGTTACGTAATTAAGAAGTTAACGCAACTCACCCACGCAATTTTTGCCGCTAGCGTCAGATTCATAACCGAAGTTACAGATGCAACGGTAGCTTCCGCGCAGGTTCTCGCACATCCCGTTTTGACAGATGTCCGGATCTAAAGCACATTCGTTGATGTCTACGAAGATACCGAATGCAGTCCGTTAGCATTTAGCATTCGCTAACGTGATTAGCGCATTAGCGTAAACAGACTTACCTTGTCCATTGGCGTTGATTCCAATTCCGCTACTGCACACTGCCTGAAACTCAGCTGCGAACAAACAAACAACGTTAGCCACCCTGCTAACACACAACATTGTGTTAATATTAAAGTATCGTTCGCGACTGGAAGGCATATCGTTGCGGTTTACCAGAATTTAACGCGGGGCAGGGTTGGCAGGGTTCTCCAAAGGCGTGTTCTGGGTTGGCGCAGCAGCATTCCGACTTCGTCACTGCACTGGTCAACGGACGCGAACACGTGCCCATCTTTATTGCGCCGTAGCAGGTGGTGCGCATGTGGGTGTCCACGCAGACGCGGCCGTCCACGTCGATGGCTAGTCCTGCCGAGCACTCGCAGCGGAAAGAGCCCTCGGTGTTCACGCAGCGACCGTTCATACAGATGCCCGAGGTCTGGCATTCGTCGATGTCTGTCAGAACGACACGGAGGAGGAAATAGCACAAGTCGTTAGAGAATAACTACTTAAATTTTGGTCAAAAAATAATTCATTGACAAATGACATTGGATGCGAGAACCAAAGACGTGTGCGGCATCAGATTAGACGTCAAACTTCAAAAAACCCTAGAAATTAGATTTTAATGATTTAGTGTCTGTTTCTTGTACAAAAACTGTCATACGACTTCAGAAGACTGGGAAAATAGTGTGTAAACTAATAATATGTCCCCGAGGTCTGGTGTTCATAGATGTCTGCCAGAGTTTAACGAACGAGAAAATAGTATAAAAACGGCTAAGAGAATAACACGGCAATAACGAATATAACAATAACGATAACAATAACGAATCGTCAGATTTAATGTCGAACTTGCACAAATGTGCAATTGGAAATTAGATTTTAGCAATTTAGTGTTTGTTTCATGAACAAAACTATGTTTAAATGTCCACTGATGTCTGTCAGAATTTAACGAAGGAAAAAATATCGTGAACATATTTAAGTAAATAACAGATGGTCACAAACGCGACAACTGAATACATTTGACGTCACTGATATGAAAACTAGCTTGACTTGTCTTGTCAGTGATGTCAAATGTCACTGGTTATTGCGTCTTGTGACTTTACGATTGACATCAACATGTCAACGACGTAAATATACACAAATGCAAATGAGACAGAAGAGTTTTCAAAGAACAACACATTTTTTTACATTAAAGATTCAACTGACTTGAATGGTGACCAGATGCGAGAACCAAAGACATTTCAAGACGTGTCATGTCAAATTTGATGTCAAACTTGGAAAAATGTGCAATTGGAAATGAGATTTTAGCAATTTTATCTATCTGAAGCACAACTGATAATGCACAAATGCACATCTGATAATCTGATTTTAGCAATTTAGCATTTGTTTTGTGCATAAAACTATTGTAAGAAAATGTTCAAATGTTTATCGATGTCTGTCAGAGTTTAACGACATTAAACCGTTGTAATGAATAATAAATAAATAACAAATAGTCGCTGGTCAACGCAATAACCAAAGACATTTGACGTCACTGATATGAAAATGAGCTTTATATGTCTTGTCAATGATGTCAAATGTCAGTGGTCATTGACATCAAACATGCGCCAGTAACATGCAAAAACACGCAAATGCAAATGCGACTAAAGAGTTTTCAGAGAATAACAACATCTCAAGGTTGCGTCAGATTTGATGTCAAACTTGCAGAAATGCACAACTGAAAATTTGATTTTGGCAATTTAGCATTTGCTTCATGCACAAAGTTATCGTAAGTCCCTGAAAATGTTCAAATGTTTAAATGTTCATCAATGCCTTACAGAGTTTAACGAAGAAGAAAATGTATTAAAACCGATAAAAAGGACAACATGTCCATTACGAATAATGAATAAATAACAAACGATCACCAAACGCGAAAACCAAAGACGTCACCGATACTAAAACTAGCTTGATGTATCTTGTCAATGACGTCAAATGTCACTAGTTATTGCATTTTGTGACTTTACGATCGACACCAAACATGCAAATTGACTTGAATGGTCAACGGATGCGTCACTGATATGAAAACTAGCTTGATATGTCTTGTCAGTGACGTCAAATGTCATTGGTTATTACGTCTTGTTACTTTACGATTGACATCAAACATGTGTCAATGACGTAAATATACACAAATGCAAATGAGACTGAAGAGTTTTCAGAGAATAACGACTTAAATTTTTGACATTAAAGACTCCATTGACTTGAATGGTCACCAGATGAGAGAACCAAAGACATCTCAAGACGTGTCACATCAGATTTGATGTCAACTTGGAAAAATGTGCAATTGGAAATGAGATTTTAGCAATTTAGCACCCGTTTCTCACATCGTATGTATTCAGAAGACTTGGAATTATAGCGTATTGACTTGAAGTTTCTACATTTTTTTGGCACTTTTATTTTATTATTAAATTACTAAATCGTTTTTGTGTTTAATAATCCCAGAAATGCTCACCAGTGCAGTAGCGTCCATTGGGCGCCAATGCAAATCCAAGTTTGCAGATACATTTGAAGCTTCCGTCTTCATTTATGCACATGCCGTTGAGGCACATGTTGGTGGTGGCACATTCATCATGATCTGGAAGACATGAAAATGCTCAGTGTTTCTGAAAATACACTATAAGACAATTTGTGGATATGCAACTGTGTTCTTGAGCTAACACTATTCATCAAAATTATTAATTAAAAACATTTATGTTGACCTTCTGACACCCTCCACACCTGAAACTCGAAAGTGATTTATAAAACAATTTTGTTAAACATTTAAATGCTGTTCTAAAGTGTACAACCGAATAATCAGCAATCAAACAGGTGAAGAATCTAATTTTGTGTGAAATTTATAAACAAAACATGAAAAATACACACATTAGGCAGTCCAGAGTTTGTTAAAGTCACAGTTTAAATGCTTACCGACGCAGTTCTTCCCATCAGGACTGATTTCAAAACCAGCGTTACAGATGCACTGGAAACTTCCAACTGTGTTCACGCAGCGTCCGTTGCGGCACATAACTCCGTTAACGATACACTCGTCAATGTCTGAAGCAACAGGAGCAGATTAGTTACAGCTTTCCACCAGAGGGCGCTAGGCCTTGTGAAGTTGTGCTGACTTTATATATTATAAATATATTTTTATAAATATATAAATTATAAATAAGAACATTTATATATAATATATACATCTAAATAAATATATTTGATATAAATGTTGACTTAGCAACTGAATAAAATATTTTGTTTTTAAGTTAAGGTTGACGTAAGCAAGTTTAAGTATTAAAATGACTAAAAATACAACTGAAATAATTAAAATCTGACATATTAATAATATATATATACATATAGCTTAAATATAATCAATATAAATAATATATAAACAGAGATACAAAATATAAATTTATAAAATATAAAGATATAAAAATCTAAAAAATAAGCACATAAATTGATAAAACTAAAATGAAAAGTGAAATATATATATATATATATATATATATATATATATATACATACACACACACACACACACAATTTTCTGTATTAGAATTTATACAGAATTTCAGTTGAAATTAATTTAAGCTTTTTTTGGTATTTTAAGCAAAACGCTGCNATATATATATATATATATATATATATATATATGTATATATATATATACATACACACACACACACACACACACACACACACAATTTTCTGTATTAGAATTTATACAGAATTTCAGTTGAAATTAATTTAAGCTTTTTTTGGTATTTTAAGCAAAACGCTGCTTTAAAAATAACAAAGAAATACATTAAAAACAATATAAATTAAACAATTTTCTAGGCACGGAGAAAATGATTGTAAATCATATAATATAATTATATTTTCTCCTTTAAAGCTGCTTTTTAGCCCTAAAGTATTTTGAATATAACAGTGTTGGCGTAAAACATGTTCTAGCTCTAAATTGAGCAACTAAAATAATGTTTTTGGCATAAAATAAAATAATATCACGCCACAAACCAATGCAGGCCTGTTTGGTGGGAGTTCCCTGATATCCCTCGTGACATTTGCAGTGATACGATCCTTGTGTGTTGACGCAGTCTCCATTCACACATGGGTTACTGATGCACTCGTCCACATCTGAGAGTAGAAAGCAGATATATGAGAGACCATTTGTGTTAAAATACTGACCAAATCTGATGTTTATCACCCTCAGGCCAGTGGAAATCAAGCAAACCACCTACAGGTGGCAGCAGAGGACATTTCAGATCATGTAAACATTCAAGAAAAGATCAATGCACAGGTTTACCGATGCACTCCCCGCGCACGTCCTGCCGGTATCCCATGTTGCATTCGCAACGGTAGCTGGTTGGTGTGGGAATACAGCGGCCGTTCAGGCACAGGTTGGTGAAATGCTTGCACACGTCGATCGTCGTCTCGTTCAGCTGGCCTGAGTACAAATAATAAAACACAATTTAGTTCTTTGAACTTTGGATGGTTAGTTAAAGAGGAAAACTGGCAACCTCAACTCACTGATCTGAATCTTTGGGCCGCCGTTGCCACCATTTCCGTTTCCGATTCCGTGCTCGCCACCATAAATGTAGCCGCCGCCGTTTCCGTTCTGCGAGGGACCTTTGCCGTAGCTGCCGATGTTCAGACCGCCATTGCCGTCGTGGATGATGCCGCCAAAGTTACCGGTGGCAAACGGAAGCCTCTGGATGCACAGTCGCCTGTATTCATCTACAAATGAACAATAGATTATTTTACAAAAGCAAAAAATTGTGTTTATTCATTTAATTATTTTATATATCTGTGCATTGAGCAAAAGCAGAAAAAGCTGAGGATTTGGCAACCGCTTAACTCATGCATTCCTGCGGAAGACACATGACGGTGTCAAATAGGAGGGAAGAGCGTAAAACACGTGGGTGTGAAGACGTGGGAATGAAAGAGAGCGTTTTATTATCCTCAGAGATGATCGCTCTGTTAACCTGACATGTATTTATCGTGATTTTGTGGTGAGGTACAGCGTGTCTGGAGCGATTCCTCAAAAAGCACTAGATAAAGGTCAAACGCTCACACATCTAAAGAAATTCCTCCTTTGAAATGATGTTGTTGTTGTAATAGAGTACGAGAAGAGTCAACACTCATTTTAACGTATCATGACAGGATCATAATGTACTTTAATATCTGTGCAGTTCAGAACTGCATTGAAATACCACAAAAGATGGCATGAAATGCACTGTTTTCTTTCTGTGTTGACATATTTTCTGCTAATAGTTTTTAGCTTGCATTACAGCCATGAACTATGCTACTCGCTATCGCTAGTCAGAAGCAAAAGCTTCAGAAAAGTTATAAAAAGCTCATTTTAAATGTGTATACAGTATATGCTAAATCTCTTTTAGGGGTGTGTTAGCATATAGATGTTAGCCTCAAAGCTAACAAACATGGATTAAAAATGTCAAAAAAGTTATATAAAGCTCATTTTAAATGTGTATTTATGCTAAATATGGTTTAGAAGAATGCTAGCATACAGATATTAGCCTCAATGCTAACAGATATCGACAAAAACGTAAAAACATTTTAAAAAACTATTTTTAAAAGCGTCTATATGCTAAATGCATACAGATGTTAGCCTTAAAGCGAACAGACATGGATTAAAAAAGTTCTAAAAAGCTCATTTTAAATGCACATATTTGTTAAATATCTTTAAGGAGTATGTTAGCAAACCGATGCTAACCTCAAAGCTAACAGATGTAAACTAAAAACTTCAAAAAAGTTGCAAAAAGCTCATTTTAATTGTGTATTTATGCTAAATTTCTTTTAGGGGTATGCTAGCATACAGATGTTAGCCTCAAAGCTAACAGACATGGAAAAAAAAATGTTAAAAAAGTTGTAGTGTTCTAAAAAGCTAATTTTAAATGTGTCTATATGCTAAATATCTTTAACGGTAAGCTAGCATACAGATGTTAGCCTCAAAGACAGACATAGACTAAAAATTTCAAAGAAGTTCTAAAAAGCTAATTTTAAATGTGTTTATATGCTAAATATCTTTTGGGAGTATGTTAGCATACAAACATTAGCCTCAAAGCTAACAGATATCGACAAAAAAAAATTAAAAAAGCTCATTTATACATGTGTATAGGTTAGATATATTTAGGAGTATGCTAGCATACATACGTTAGCCTCAAAGCTAACAAACATGGACTTAAAACTTCAACTGAATTTGTAAAACATTTTAAAAAGCTAATTTTAAATGTGTCTATATGCTAAATATATTTTAGGGGTGTGTTAACATATAGATGTTAGCCTCAAAGCAAACAAACATGGAGTAAAAACGTCAAAAAAGTTATTTAAAGCTCTTTCAATTTTGTATTCATGCTGAATATGTTTTAGGAAAATGCTAACATACAGATATTAGCCTCAATGCGATCAGATATCTACAAAGTTCTAAGTTCTAAAATATTCTAAGATGCTAATTTATGTGTCTATATGCTAATGTATGCATATTTTTTGCATATAATATATGCAAAAATTGTAAAATATTCTAAAAATCTATTTTTAAAAGTGTCTATATGCTAAATGTCTGTAAAAGGTATGCTAAGATACAGATGTTAACCTTAAAGCTAACAGACACGGATTAAAATCTTTTTAAAAATTCTAAAAAGCTCATTTTAAATGCACATATTTGTTGTTAAATATCTTTTAGGAGTATGTTAGCAAACCGATGCTAACCTCAAAGCAAACAGATGTAAACTAAAAACTTCAAAAAAGTTGTAAAAAGCTCATTTTAAATGTGTGTTTATGTTAAATCTCTTTTAGGGGTATGCTAGCATACAGATGTTAGCCTCAAAGCTAACAGACATGGACTAAAAATGTCAAAAAAGTTGTAGTGTTTTAAAAAGTTAATTTCAAATGTGTCTATGTGCTTAATATCTTTAACAGTAAGCTAGCATACAGATGTTAGCCTCAAAGCTAACAGACATAGACTAAAAACTTCAAAGAAGTTCTAAAAAGCTAATTTTAAACGTGTTTATATGCTAAATATTTTTTGGGAGTATGTTAGCATACAGACATTAGTCTCAAAGCTAACAGACATCGACAAAAAATAACTTCAAAAAAGTTCTAAAAAGCTCATTTAAACGTGTATATAAGTTAAGATATATTTAGGAGCTAGCATATGCTAGCATACATATGGTAGCCTCAGAGCTAACAAACAAGGACTAAAAACTTCAAAAAAGTTAAAAAAACTAAAATATGTATTTATGCTAAGTATCTTGTAAGCATGCTGACATACAGATGTTAGCCTCAAAGCTAACAGACGTGGACTAAAAACTTCAAAAAAGCTTTAAAAAGTTTTAAAAAGTCTTTTTTTTTAATAAAGCCTACTTAAAATGTGTGTTTATGCTAACTGTCTTGTGCGCATATGCTAGGAAACAGATGTTAACCTTAAAGCTAACAGATGTGGACTAAAAACATCAAAGAAGTTAAATGTGTATTTATCTTGTGAAAGTATGCTAGCATACAGATGTTAGCCTAAAACCTAACAGACATGGACTAAAACCTTTAAAAAAGCTCTAAAACCTTCAAAAAAGCTCAACACGTTAAATATCTTTTAGGAGTATTTTAACATACAGACGTTAGCCTCAATTCTAACAAACATGGAATTAAAACTTCAAAAAAAGAATTTAAATGTGTATATCTGCTAAATATCTTTTAGGGGTATGCTAGCATACAGATGTTAGCTTCAAAGCTAACAGACGTGGACTAAAAACTTCAAAAAAGTTCTAAAAAGCTCATTTTAAATGTGCATTCATGTTAAATATCTTGTAGGAACATGCTAGCATACAGATGTTAGCTTCAAAGCTAACAGACTATAAACTTAAAAAAAAGCCTATTTAAAATGTGTATTTATGCTAATTGGAATATGTTAGCATACAGATATTAGCCTCAAAGCTAACAGGCATGGATTAAAAACTTCACAAAAGTTCTAAAAAGTTCTAAAAAGCTCATTTTAAATGTGTGTATACACTAAATATCTTTAAGGAACATGCTAGCCTACAGACGTTAGCCTCAAAGCTAACAGACATGGATTAAAAACTTCAAAAAGTATTAAAAAGCTCATTTTAAATGCAGACATACATTAAATATCTTTTAGGAGTATGCTAGCATACAGACATTAGCCTCAAAGCTAACAGACATGGGCTAAAAACTTTAAAAAGTGTTGACAAAGTTTACATTTTTAACATTAGCAATAGTAACAGCAAAAATGTAGTAAACTTAGCAAAAATGCTAACAATTTGCATTTGTCTACTCACCGGATCCTCTAACGGGGCACATCTCCGGGATGTGTCCGAGGGCCCAGCAGCGGCCTGTGTCGCAGCAGCACTGCATCTTGGTGTACTGACCGGACAGTTCACTCGCACAGCGGCCGTTCGCCAACGACGCGAAACACGTACCGACCCGATGATCTGTGAGACAGAATGAGAGAGGTATCAGAAACAGATACTGTTATTGCATAGTATGCATATTGTAAAAAATGTGAATTTCGCCAAAGTAAGCAGTATAAAACAACAGTATCCCACAATGCAATGCACTCAACTTGACTTTTCAAAAGTGACAAATTATCTGGAAATAACATCAAATATGATTTTAATTCTCCTTTTTGACTCGAATTGCCAAAAGTGATGACATTTACACAATTTTTTTAACTCCAAATACCACATACGCTCATCGCAGGAAGTCAGGTCCATGCATGCCCTTTACACGGTCCCCTAGCAGGAAGTTAATTTATGAGGTGGGAGCCTGGGAAGGCCACTGGAGGACCGAAAGCATACAAGGTTCAGGGTTGAGATGGGACGTTTTGCTCAATCAAGGTCAACAGGGGGGGCTGCTTGCGATAGGGTGCGTACACTGCGACATTAGCGTGTGAGAGTCGATTAACTTGGCTAATGAGCCAGCACTCTGCCATAAATCAAGTCCATGTGGAGTAATCTCAGCCAATTACATCGGACATAAGAAACCCTTCGTCTGGAGGTTGCAGGCGCACACTCCCAAACTGCAACCTCTTGGGATCGACCCGGGTCTGAGGGGGCAGGGTGGGTTTCGCAAGCGTGGTGATGGGAACGCTAGCCTCAATTGGAACCAGACCTTCTCTCGAGCCTCCAAGAGAGATTTTTCGTGTTTGTATGGGGCCCGGCGGTGCATTAACGCTGATTAGCGTCAGGCTAAATGACTCCCTACGGTCTGGTTCTGCGCAATACAAAGCAGCAGCCGGGGGGAAACGCAAAGATACCACAAAACGTTTATGTCGCCTTTGGTTTCTGGCCTAAAACAATGTCTAAATAGCTTGTTGTTGGTTCCTAATAGCTTGCTTGGCCTTTGGAGCTCTAGAATAACATGCACTCATAAACTGCACACAATTACGAAAGTCAGTTTTGATTTTACGTCAACTTTCGAACATTCTCCCACGACATCATGCTCCAAATACCATTCGGGCTTTCTAGAGTCTTTATGTATGTCAACATGTAGAAAAACACACATGCTGCCCACATTCTCCACCACTGCACGATTACGGAAAACGTTTGCCGTAAATCCACACGGGTTTCTGGGAACAACCGGAGGCCACGTCAACGCGTCATCCAGGGCCTATATCTCACGTTTCTTCATTTGCACCCGGGGACCCGATGGGTTACGAAAGACATATGGGGTGGCGGGAGTGAGAAACTCAAGACGGCGTGTATAAGAAGAGACATACACAGGGAGTGAGAGAAACGGACAGTGAAGAGAAAAGACAGAGGCAATGCCAGAGTCAACAGTGCCTCTGCCTCACTGTACTGGAATGTTAGCAGGAGGAAATAGCATCCATGTGACTCTGTTTTCACCGTTGTCCTCTGGCGAATGAACCCCCGGAGACCGGATGAGACTGTGCAAGACCTGTTTGCTAAAAGCCAAAAGAAACCAACAAACTCTCTCCATAATTAAATTAAAGTCTCAAACTCTGTGACATCAACAGAAAAAAACGTAAATTGTTGCATTCATGAAATGAACCAAACAAATTCCCAGGTAAATTATTTTTTAAAACCAAACATTTTTTGTAATGCCAATTTATGCAAAAATGTGTTTCCCAAAATGTTTTGATGAAAGATTATGAATTTTTTTTATTTTTCTGATTGAAAACAGCAATAATTGTAAGATGAGCATGAATATGATATCTTTTACCTGAACGATTTTATTTGTATGTAAATTGTTGTAATTACCAAATGAACCAAATAAATTTCCAGGTAAATTATTTGTAAAACCATTTGTAAATTGGCTTCACAAACATGCCAATTCATGCAGAAATTTGTTCTCCATGTGTTTTCTATAATATTTTCATAAAAAGATTATGAAAACAAATATTTTTCTCTTATTGAAAACAGCAATCATTATAAGATAATCATGAAAACAGACAACCATTGTAAAATTAGCATGTGTATGACCTCTTTTATCCAAGAGATGTCAGACCAACGCAGGCATATCCTGCACAGAAAAACATCCTTCAGCAAAATTTTTGTGTCAGTGTTATTCAGAAATGCACTGAACCATGCAACACTGAGATTCATGATGGCTGCTTCACAAACACAATCAAATGTCTACAAGGGTTTTACAGCCAGATGCCATAACAGAACATTTCAAGTTTTTATTAAATTCCTTAATCAAATTCTTATAAGCTTTTTTTAAACGGTTTTATAATTAAAATATTTTAGGTAAATAAAGTAGGTATATTTAAGTTCTAATTAAATTCTTATGATGAAAAATTAGAAGGTTCTTCTAAGTTCTAATAATATCACAGAAGAACCTGTTTAAGTTATATGATGCTACAAAAGAACTTTTTGCTAATTTGTGCAAAAACAGACTGACAATTTTAGGTTTTCTAAGGAAAAAAAACAATGGTGACAAAGACATTAATGTACCACAGGTAAATTCTGACACTAGAGTAACCAATTCAAAACTTAAGAAGTTCTTACGATGTCATAGCAGAAACTTTTAAGATTATATGATGCTACAGAAGAACTTTGAGCCATCTTTTTTAAAAAATGGACTCCCATTCACAACTATAAAAGGTTCTAAGTTTTTATGATGTCACTGAAGAACCTTTAAGTTTATACTTGACTTTTAGCCATCTTTTGCTAGAGCAGATTAACTATTTTAAATTTGTTAGCAACAGAAATAAAAAAAACAAAATCAGCAAGAACTTAAAAAAAACAAATGTACAAGGACACAACTCAAAAGATCAAAAATTCAAGTTCTTATGACGCCATAGAAGAATCTTAAGTTTGTATGATGTTACAGAAGAACTTTTAGATATCTTTTGTTAAAATAAATGAACTATTTTAAGTTTGCTAGAAACAACATTCTTTTTAAATTAGCAAGATGTTAAAAAAGCATTAACTTAAATTGAACCATTTAAAAACTAAGTTTTTACAATGTCACTTAAGAACCTTTGTAAGTTTATATGATGCTACTTAAGAACTTTTAGCCATCTTTTGCTAAAACCAATTAACTATTTTAATATTACTAGCAGTAACATGTTTTAAAAAATTAGCAAGATGTTAACAAAAAAAGGAACGCACATGGAACTGATTCAAAACTTTAAAATGTTTTAAGTTTTACAATGTCACTGTAGAACCTTTTTAAGTTTGTATGATGCTACAGAAGAGCTTTTAGCTATCTTTTGTTAAAATGGATTAACTATTTTAAGTTTGCTAGAAACATTTTTTTTTTTAATTAACAAGATGTTAACTTAAATTTAACCGATTCAAAAGTTTCTAAGTCCTTACAATTCAAATTCAAAAGATTCTAAGTTCTTATGATGTCATCAAAGAATCTTTTTAAGTTTATACGGTGCTGCAAAAGAACTTTTAGCAATTTTTTCTTAAAACGGACTGACTATTTTAAGTTTGCTAACAACAGAAATGTAAAAAAAAAAAAGTAAGATTTTAACAAAAACATGAACGTACAAGTAACACATTCAAAACTTTAAGTTCTAATGATGTCACTGAAGAACATTTTTAAGTTTATATGATGCTACAGAAATTGTTTTAGCCATCTTTTGCTAAAACAAATGAACTATTTTAAGTTTGTTAGCAACAGAAATAAAAAAACAGCAAGGTGTTAACAAAAACATGAATGTACATGGAACTGACACAAAACTTTAGGTTCTTACGATGTCATAGCAGAAACTTTTAAGATTATATGATGCTACAGAAGAACTTTGAGCCATCTTTTTTAAAAATGGACTCCCATTCACAACTATAAAAGGTTCTAAGTTTTTATGATGTCACTGAAGAACCTTTACGTTTATACTTGACTTTTAGCCATCTTTTGCTAGAACAGATTAACTATTTTAAATTTGTTAGCAACAGAAATAAAAAACAAAATCAGCAAGAACTTAAAAAAACATAAATGTACAAGGACACAATTCAAAAATTCAAGTTCTTATGACGTCATAGAAGAATCTTTTTAAATTTGTATGATGTTACAGAAGAACTTTTAGATATCTTTTGTTAAAATGGATGAACTATTTTAAGTTTGCTAGAAACAACATTCTTTTTAAATTAGCAAGATGTTAAAAAAACATTAACTTAAATTGAACTGATTAAAAACTAAGGTTTTACAATGTCACTGAAGAACCTTTGTAAGTTTATATGATGCTACTTTTTAAACAGACTGACTATTTTAAGTTAGCAAACAACAGAAATGTAAAAAAAGGTAAGATTTTAACAAAAACATGAACGTACAAATAACACATTCAAAACTTTAAGTTCTAATGATGTCACTGAAGAACCTTTTTTAGTTTATATGATGCTACAGAAATTGTTTTAGCCATCTTTTGCTAAAACAAATGAACTATTTTAAGTTTATATGATGCTACAGAAATTATTTTAGCCATCTTTTGCTAAAACAAATGAACTATTTTAAGTTTATATGATGCTACAGAAATTGTTTTAGCCATCTTTTGCTAAAACAAATGAACTATTTTAAGTTTATATGATGCTACAGAAATTGTTTTAGCCATCTTTTGCTAAAACAAATGAACTATTTTAAGTTTGTTAGCAACAGAAATAAAAAAAACAGCAAGGTGTTAACAAAAACATGAATGTACATGGAACTGACACAAAACTTTAGGTTCTTATGATGTCATAGAAGAAACTTTTAAAGTTTAAATGATGCTACATAAGAACTTTTAGCCTTTTTTTGCTAAAACGGATTACCTACTTTAAGTTTGCTAGCAACAGAATTTTTTTTAAAAAATTAGCGAGATGTTAACAAAAACACGAACGTACAATAAACAAATGCTGACACTACGATGTTAAGTTCTCAAAATATGAAATCAATTCATAAAAGAAATGTTTCTGCACCACTAGCAGCAACAGACACAATGGCTAAAATATGGTCATGCAATGGTTTGGACCTAACTCCAAACTTACATTACTGGTTGAGCAAAAGTTTTTATATTAGGCTGCTCAAAAAATTGCAATTCAGTTTGGCGCCACTAGTGACCTCAACAAATACTTCGATAACTCATCCAGGTTTATTTACACTTTAAAACAACAGTTCTGTCCTGTTTCCAGTCAAACAAACAGGCCTATTTACACACAAGCACACTTGCCCAGGCTTGAATCGTTGACCGCACAGTTCCTTCTATGAGTCACACAAGCAAAATGAAGCACAGCTCAGATGCGGCTCAGGAGTGTAAGGTCATGGGAACATGCGTGGGTGTTCCTGTGTGTTTGCGTGTGTAGATGTAAGAGTCTCACCGACACATCTGGAGCCGTCTGCGCTGGTGATGTATCCCCGCGGACAGGTGCACACATAGCTGCCGGCAGTGTTGGTACATTCCCCGCCGTCGCACACTCCTGATATAGTTGCACATTCGTCGATATCTAAAATACAGCACAATTATGCATTTATTGCATTTGTAAAACATTTCAAGATGCAGGTGCATCGGAAATTGATGTAGAAACCAAACAGTATGAACCAAAATCTACAATAGAGGCAACAACTAAGAAAACCAAGAGATCTCATTTGTGCTTTCAAACTGCAGTTTGGCATCATCCACCTTCTTATGGTAACGTAGCGCAACTACGGGCGCGAACTCAAAGCGAAACTCGACAGATGGTAAAGAGCTTGCCTTTTATTGCGTGTCGTTCTTATATTTATACACACGTGCAATTACATTTATTTAGTAAAATTATATGTGGACGCTGTGTGTCGGGTTTGTCGCATGAGATTGAGGCGGGATGTGGGAAAAGCATGACGAGCGATTACGTGTTTGATGTGTGTGTGGAAACCGGGAGTCACGGTGTGCCACAGCAGCTAAAAAAACGGCCCTGCTGAAGTCATAAAAACCTCGGCAAAACAAACCCGCTCGTCAGCGGAGCCCCAAAAGCGAGACTAGACTTTACTCAGGGCGGACGTAAAGCTGTATTAGGAGGGAAACGTCTCCACAAATTACTGCTGGAGTGTGTGTTTGTGCATTCATACGTTAGAAGAGTGTTACTTTGGATTATGCGTTGCAGATGCAGTTGTTTCTCTGATCAAATGGTTATGTTTAGTCAAACTTTTAAAAAAGACGAATGGTGAGGTAAAAAAACAGAAAAATGAAATATTTATGACAACACACCACCCACAATTAGGGTTTCTTGACTTGCAAAAAGTAACTTGACTAAAAATGCTTTTAAAAAATGGTTCTAAAAAGGTTTTAACAGCTTGGTAAGAACATCTAAATTCTTATATTGCCAACAACTTTTTTCAGGTATGTCATAAAAAGTTTATTTTATGACACAAGAGCTTAAAGTTTCTTCTATGACATTGTTAGAACTTAAAAAATCTTTTTAAGTTATTATAAAGGCATCAAAAATAACTTTTTCTTAAGAAATCATAAAAAGGTTTTTATATGACAGAACTTAAAAATGTTTTTCTAAGTTTTTACAGTGTCACAGAAGAATCTTTTAAATCTCTTATAATTCAGTTAAAATACTTCAATTTCTTATGATATAAGAAATTCTAATTTCCTTGAAGAACCTTTTTAAGTTCTTATAAAGCCATTAAAGAACCTTTTAGGAAATCATAAAAACATTCTTATGACTTAAGAAACTGCTTTGGTTCTAGAAAGGTTTTACAGCTTGATGAGAACATTTAAGTTCTTATATTGTCAACAACTTTTTTCGGTTATGTCATAAAATGGTTCTTCTATGACATAAGAACTTTAAGTTTCTTCCATGACATTATAAGAACTTAGAAAGGCATCAAAAGAATGTTTTCTTATGAAATCGTAAAAAGGTTTTTATATGACAAAACTTAAAATGTTCTGAAATGAAGAACCTTTTAAAGTTCTTACAATGCCTTAAAGTGCTTCAGTTTCTTGAGATATCAAAGTTCTTTTAAGTTGTCAGTATGTCATTAAAGAACCTTTTTAAGTTCTTGTAAAACCATTTTAAGAAATCATAACAAGGTTTTTTTGACTTAAGAACTTTAAAAAAGCTTTTCTTCACAGAAGAACCTTTTCAAAATTCTTAAAATACCATTAAAGAATGATATCATACATTTCATTTAGTTTTTATGATGTTCTTGAAGAACTTTTTTAAGTTCTTCTAATTCCATTAACATTTTTAAGGTCTTCTTAAGGTTTTCCTATGACATCGTAAGAACTTAGAAGAACCTTTATAACGTCCTAATTCATAGGAGAACATTTTATGATATTATAAGAACTTAAAAAGGTTCTTCAGTGACATCATAAGAACTCAGACGAACCTGTTTAAAAGAACCATTTTATGATATCTTAAGAACTTAAAAGTTTTCTATAACATGGCAAAAACTTAGAAAGCTTAGAAAGCTTTTTACTTCTTAAGTCATAAAAAACATTTTTATGATATCATAAAAACTTAAAAATTTAATGGCATTATAAGAACGTTTTAAAGTTTCTTCAATGGCACTGTAAGAACTGTAAGAACCTGTTTATCACATCATAAGAAGCTTAAGTTTCTATAATGAGCTTTAGGTTCTTATGATAATCACAAAAAGGTTCTTCTTAAGAACTTAAAAAGATACATCTACATTGTCATTAAAAACATTTTTAGGTTTATATGATGTCACAAAAAGGTTCTTCAATCACCTAAGAACTTAAAAGGTTCTTCTACAGCATCACAAGAACCTAAAAAGGTTCTATGACATTGCAAGAACTTAGAAAAACCTTTGAAGTTCTTATAATGGAACGGATGATAAACTAAAACTATCTTTAGACTTATAATACAACATTAAAAATCTCCAAAGAAGTGTATCTTCTCATCTCAGGAACTCAATGATGAGTCAAGAGCCCTAAATCACAAAATATAAGAAGGTCTGCTAAACCTAAAGTCCTGCAGGAACCTTTATATGTATAGCATTATATTTTCAACTTTCTAAAACTACTTTCTCTGAAATGATCGCCTGGCTTCTGTAAGTCTCGTCACTTTTTAGAGTCAAAAAGTGCCCAGCAAGCATTGCGAGGTATGCCTCATGCCTTACCTCCTCGCCTGGGGCAAGACTTTTTCCACCACGCCATTGTCTTGTAATTAAGCGCCCCTCCTCACCCCACAGAACTACCACCTGGGTTTTTTTTCCACCCTCCACACAGCTTCAAAGAAACAGAGCAGCACTTTTCCAGCCAACTCCAGCCGTTCAGTCTCAAAGTTCGGGGTGTTTTTAGTGATCACTCGAGTGTCTAATTTACAGACGTTCTCTCTCGTTTGCTTGAAGAAGAAGACTGCAGACGGAGGTCTGCTTCTCCTCCAAACCTTAATTTTAGTCATGGCCTTGTCATTCAGGGTCAAAAAGTGATTCTGAGTTAAACTAATAACCTCAAGGGTTGGGATTCCCTCCGTCTGGCTTACTGGAATTCTTTCGGTTTGCATACTCAACTCTATACTTACAGTTTTGGACAAAAAAGTGAAAATGTAGAAACTTGCAAGAAAGATAAAGCAGAAATGCCTCAGTTGTTTCTCCTAGACACAAATAATATTAAGCTGGGAGTAAATGGACACTTAAGTTTCTCACTTCACAGATGCATCTATGAGAAAATAAAGTGTCTCTCAATTTTTATAGCCCTGTGCTGTTACTGTAGGTCAACAACTCATTTGTGTCTAGTATTCCTACTCAGGAATTTTATGACAAACATCTGAGTTGAAGTTGAAACATAAATCAAGTCTCCATCACGTTAATGGAGCTATGATAAAAACAACCTCTGAGTAATATCATTTACTTTAGGTAGGGCTCTTTTCATTAAATGATTGCCTGGAAAAGCAAAATGCAAGCTGTAATAAATAGTGTAAAATAAAATATAACATTTTCAATAAATGTTTTATATTTTATCAAAATAGAGCAATAGTGTAAAATAAAAAATTAAATATTTCAATAAATAAAATATTTATTTTATTTTAGCTGAAATAAAATAATAAATATTTGATGGAAAAAAAAAATGAAACTTAAATTAGAAAGGTTGCCTTGTTATTAAGTGAAATCTAGTAAATATAATTAAATTAAGAATATAGATTTAAAATATGTACACTTGTATAGTAAAAATATAGAATAAATATAGAATTAAAGCTAAATAGAAGTAAAAGACAAAACGACAGTTAAACACTTAAGAATTATTTATTTTATTTACTGTTCGGTTGTATTTTCAAGAATTTTTAATTAATTTATTTTAATTTATTTGTTAATACTGCCCATTTTCTCCATTTGCTGTCGTTATTTCCCTTGCATTATGCACCGTTTGGCAATACAGTATTGTAATGCCAAAACAGCATGCTAAATTAAAATGGTAGATAAGAAATAACCTCACCCATCTGGCATATAATAGCTGTGATCCACTATCTCCCTCTCTCTTATCTCTCTATTTAGGTTTTATCTCAATCCTCCTAAAGGGCAGGCTTGGATCCAAGAACCGCAGACCCCCGCTTTACAACACGCCTGTTTGTTTTCATTCAGCATTGCTTAAATTCCACCCAAGCAGCTCTACCTACTATTAAAGATGGACCCAATGAGGAAAACAGTCAACTGGTTAAACCAGGAATATGAACAGTGGCTAAACCCTCATGTGGGCTGAATCCAGGCAATACTCAGTGGATCCTCAGATCTGACGTCAACATTTCATGCATATCAACAACCTGGAAAGCTTGCAATGTCGCAGACAACGCCAAGTGTGTGATTCAACTTTTTTTCCAATTACGAGTTACGAATAGGACTGAGATCATTCTCCTGCCGCTTTCTGACAGCTTGTGTGGTTTGGACTTGGTGCGGTAAGTGACGTACCTTCGCACTTCTGGTTGGTCTCACTTTGCCGGTGACCCGCGGGACATTTGCACTCGTAAGAGCCCACGGTGTTGATGCAGTTTCCTCCAGCACATAGTCCTGGGACGGCCTGACACTCGTCCACATCTAATAAAATAAAGAGAAGAGCATGAGAAAACACATTCACAAACTGTAGTTTAAACACAACTTTTAGACATAAGTTTAATTTCTAGCCTGTTTATGTAGCAAACGAAGCACTGAAATTTTATCCTAGCAGAATCCGAGCTGCAAAAACCTTTGTTCAGAATGGAAATACTAATTTCTACTATAACAGCAGCAGCTAAAGCTCTTAATTGGAGACTCATTTTGGGTTTCGATCACTTTAAGGATCTCTCGTCGCTGATTTCATATCTTTAAGAAAGTCAAAAACACGTATCATCTTTGTTAGCTCACAGTCTGGGCATGTTTCCATTGTCTGAACGCGGACTTCATGACACATCTTCGATCTCGGGTTGGACGGCGTTGACATATCTGGCTAACACTGCATTTATCTGTCTCTTTGCGTTGATACGCACATCCGCTGCCAAACTGCAGTCCGCAGGCCTTCAACCTGTATCCAATAAGCACCAAATCACTGGTTCGGTCTACTAATATAAACCTAAAATAACTTCTTCCATTAAATGCCATCAAACACAAAAAGACTGTGGAAAGCTCGCTGCGCGGTACACAAATCCTCCCGCCCGAATGTGCACATGTGTGTGCTTTGTACTTCATCCAGACAGACTTTTGCAAAAGCGCTCCGTCTTTGGGCAAATCCAGGCCAGACTTGGAGCTGTCTCTTATGTTGTATATTGAAGGGAGGAAAAGAATATCTTAAGTCAAAGGGAGACGTTTCTAATCATTGGGAGGGGTCGACTTTGAGGTGATGTGTGAAATCAGGGTGGCATTTGGTATTTTGGCTCGAAGCAACTGGACTGTAAGAGCTGGTTATTCTTAGCTAAAACTAGACCTATTAAATATTATATGAAACACTGCAGAATCTATATCGTTAAAGCAAAAGACCAAACTGAATGTAGCGACATAAATATACTAGATTCTGCAAAATGATACACGATTCCCATGAAAATATTTGATGAGTTTTGCTTGCCCCTATTGCAAAGGAAAAATTGTAGCTGACTGAAAAAAGCCAGTTGTGTTAATCGTGGTATAGTAACCTCATCCACTGAATATTCGTGGCCTAATCGAATAAGTTCAGAATGTGTAACAGGCCTTGAGACAGAATTAAATCAAGTCCAACTGTGTCCCTGAAAATCAAACAAGACGTCCAAACAATACCCCCGTAATTACAAATAAATGTGTCAAGCCATTATGTAATCCCATTTAAAACCCTCCCAATGGAAGTCATCTAAATATTTGACTCTACTAAGAAACACAATAGGGATGTGTCCTCTTGAACAGGGACTGGTGTGATTTAGCATAAACAGGCCATGACCTCTTTTAGTATCATCTGCCACGTCAGGCTGGTCATTAGGGCAAGAATTCAACAAACATGTGAGCCAGATGCTGAGAAGGAAAGAGCTATTTGTTCAGGAACGCTCGTTCTTACCTTGGCAAGCACCAGTGCGGATGTTTGGGATGAAACCTCTTCGGCAAGGGTGGGGTTGGGCAGGGCACATCTCACATGGGTGACCCCACGCTCGCCCGATGGTGGCGCAACACAGCGTCTTGGTGCACACGATGCCGCTCAGCTGACCTTGGCACATCTGGTTGTTGACTTGTGTGAAGCAAGGCCCGGTCCGGTAGTCTAATAATGGAAAGATGAGGAGCGTTAGAGAAGTTAGTAAGTAAGTACAGGAATAAAACATTGGGACATTGCTTGATACCATCTCAAAAGCGGCTTATGCTGGTTTCCACTGGTCAGGGTTGGTCTGGTTTGGTCGCAGTTATTTGACTAGCTGGGCAGTTGCCAAACTAGGATAAACCAGCCAAGACCGCCAAGGCTGACAAAACCTTTCTATAATATGACCAGACTAAGTGCTAACAAACATTATGACATGCAACCAAGAAATTACCACCACAAGAGATCTCATTCATGGATAAAGAAAGCAGGAGATTCATCATCTCCATCACGCAGCTGTTTACCAATCGTTTCCACGATGGAGGTCGGTCTGGGAACGCTCTGACAGGGATTGTCTTTCACAGTCTTATAATAGGATAACCAGATAATCGCGAAGTAATTGCTGGGTTGCATCAATAATGGCAATTTCCATGACAAACCATCTTGTTTTTGGCTGAGGTGGAAATGTGGAATGGTGGTACTATGCACTGTTTTGACAGTTGGAGATTTGGCCATGAGCTTTGACTTCCTTAGTGCTGGTTGCCGTTTGAGACGACTTAATCACTTTAACGATGTTTTGAGCATCAAACAAACCCATTCGGCACCGAAACAAACTGAGCATTTCAGGATGCAGTTATTTCTGTTTAATAAAACTCAAACAAATGCCCAGCTGTGTGGTACTGCATCGTCCAAGTCTTCGCTAGAGATGTTTTGAAAACGTAATTGAACGAGATCCTGCATTTGTTTGGGGAGTCTGTTTACTCTGGCGGGATATGAATGAGTTCCTAACCTTAGTCGTTCCTCAAAGAAATGAACAAATCTTTCCATATCCTTCATAATATTGCAGGCGAAACAAAAGCTAAATCATATATCCATACCCAAGAGGGAGGGAAATGGCACTAAGAAAGTAGGTCATGAGGAGAAGACGAAAAAAAAGAAAGAAGGACTATGAAGATTTCCTCCTCACGTGTCTTCAAATCCCTTCGCTGTCCCTTCTCTTCGTCCCTCCTGCGCTCCCCTGACCTGACCGTTCTTCCTGGACGATTTGAGTCCAGGAATGCAGGTCCTCTCCAAGTTGAGGCGACCCACTGCGAGCATCCTATGCACATGTGGGACTGATTAATTGTGCCTGGTCGGACTACGGTGGGACAAGCTAAGCCCCAGATGTGTCCATGCGTATCCAGTACTCCAATTCATCAGCCTCTCTATATTGCTGCTTTGACTCGTACTGTGAGTGATGATATTCATATGGGTAAAGCCGTCTGGGCCATATCTATAAAGTCAAGATCTTCTTGATTTATGGATTTGGTCCTTTCCCATGTTGGGAGCAAACAAATTCAGTGCTAAAATATTGAGTGTCTATAAGCAAAATCAACTTTGTGACTTCTACTTTAAGGTAGCTTGCGCAACTGAATAGTACAGGGGTCACCAAACGTCATCCTGGAGGGCCGGTGTCCTGCAGAGTTTAGCTCCAACTCTACTCAAACACACCTGAACTAGCTAATCAAGGTCTTGCTAGGTATACTTGAAACTTCCAGGCAGGTGTGTTGAGGCAAGCTGAAGCTAAACTCCGCAGGACACCAGCCCTCCAGGTCCAAGTTTGGTGACCCCTAAACTAGTGCCACTAGTTGGTGAACTAGTACTGACTTGTCGAAGGGTAGACTACTTTTCCCGGACATATAAGCAGTTGTACAGTCACTACACAGTGAATTACAAGGATATCACAAGTTGCTCTGCGTGGACAATAATGAAGAAAGTACTAAAAAACATCTGCCATAAGAACATCCTTGAAGCTGCTCAGGTCTTTCTTAACAACCCTTTGATCTGCAATGAAACTGGAGCCTGGGAGTCTGAAGGCTCCAGCCAACATCATTCGGAAGTCGTCATGTTGTTTGAACCAGCCAATTTTTGCACAGAACCATTTGTACGCATACACGGCCAGAAGAATAAATGCAGCGTAACACGGTAGGTCCAAGCTAAAGACTGGACTCCTTTGTGGCAAGATCGCAATCTTGTAGCAAGAGATCTGCAAGGGTAACCGGTTAACCTCAATGTCATGTTGGCAAACTTGGCAGCAATGCACAGACCTTGCTTCCCAGAAGCAAGCAGACTCATATTCCAGAGAAGGGGGGATGTGTCTGTGATGCAGACAACATTCGGAAGTAATTTCGCCTTGATTACAGCTCGAGTGGCTTGTCAGATCAAAACCATTCACCTACACCCTATCCTGCCAAACGCTCACTCACCTCTACTTTCCGTTTAGTCACCACAGTGTTTCCCTGCCAGTGACTTCTGGCAACTATTCAGCAGCGTACATTATCATGAATCATGAGGCAAGATGGGGAAAAACGACGCCTCACAAGGTCGCTGATGTGTGGCATTCACACTTGTCCAAGGATTGAGCGGCAGCGTAATTTGGCAGGAGGAATTCCAGCTTTCTTCACACTCCAGCGGCTGGGCCTGTTTTTATCATTCTTAATGCAAATGGACCGAAAAGGAGTAGACTGTCATGAAAGGCCTTCTAAGAAATGAAAAATCAGCCAGAGGGAAGTTAATCTAGTCTGGAACGCTAAGCCGCAGGGACCAACTGCAGGTGGAAACCTCAAGCGCGGCCAAAAACGTGCTCGAGAGTCCATGACTGGGAATAGTTGCTTGCTTTGTTGTGACCTATTTCGGTTTAATCAGAGTACACACCAAGATAAGAAATGCGTTTTCACTTGGGGAGAAGCAGAAGTTCATTCACGTAGGCCTGAAGAGAAAAGGGGGATGGAAAGGAAACATTAGACCCACAAGCATTCCTGCGAAAAGCTTTGAAGATTTTCGGACGGACCAACAAATTCTTTTACTGCTTAGTGATTTACAGTACAGCTAAATAAGACCGGCAATCTCTTCACATCTTATCTGTCGTACACATCCAACAAGCCAAGGTTTCAACAGTTTTATGACTCCCAAATGAGTCAGTCCACAATGAGTCCAGTGAGCCTCAGTCCTTTCATTCAGGAGGAATGGTTACAAGAGGATTAGTCACGTTTCATTGCTCGGAAAACCCTTTTTCTCTAGAATCACAAAAACCAATGGCATCTGTGCCAAAACGGTGGTAATTGATGCAACCAAAATGGACTAGTGGACTAGTGACGAAGTAAACCCTCAACTGTAAATGAATATTACAGATAGCTTTCTTCGGTGTGGGCCTCGGTAAGTGATAACGCAGAGCACACGTGGCTAAACGGAAAACGAATTAGAAGGGGCTAACACCATTCTTCCCGTTAACTCGTTTAACTCCCTCTATAAACCGTGCCGACTCACAGCTGAGCTTGCATTATGTTCACAGAACTCTTCTGCAGACGACTGACTTTCTAAAAGCGTGAGCCAACTATTGTGCTTCAGTCTTTTCAGGATCCAATTTCTTTGTTATTACCTCTTTCTTGGAAGCCGGTTCTGACTCTTTTTGGAAGAACCAAATAGAGAGACTAACATCAGGCCTGCATCATCCTTTGGAAATTCATCAACTGTGTGAAATCCAATCGGTTGATGATAAACAGGCGTGCCTGAGACAGGCTAAATAAAGAGTCTATCTCTGCTCTTCAACTGTGAAATGATTGCTTAGTGTGACGTTTTTACAAGCTACAAGCAAGGACCTTGAGGGTGAGTCTGGGGCGTTTCGGAGACGAGAGTCTGGACTGAATGGATCTGATCGGGTGGCCCAGAAAGGAGCTGCCGGGGGGCAGCTGGTGTCCCGTGGACGGCGCTCTCCGTGTGAAGAGATTGTTTGTACTAGTTCAGGCCTGGCTGTGTATACACAGCTGGGGTCTCCATTTCTTAGAGAACACCCCCCTCCACCACCCTTTCTTGTCAGAAAAGTCTACGGCTCCACATAGAAACGTTCCCTTGTCATTTCCACCCTACTTTATCTACTGCCAGATGTCTCCCAAACTTTTCCACCTCCCTGCGTAGGGTTTTCAAAGGGAACCGGCCTACAGGGGCTTCTTGAAGGGGTGGGGTCACACAGAGAACCAGACGCCGGAGGGTGGGGTACCGAAAAAGGGCTTAGGTATTCGGTCTAGTGTGCCTGGGGCGCTTCTCTCCCACAGTTCACACGGCCTGATGGGAACTGCCTTTACGGTCCTTTCAGTCTGTCATTTTCTCATAACTCCAGCCAAGGGTTTCACCTCTGATAGAGTGTCTCGTGCACACGTGAGGGAGGCTTTCGTCCTTTTTTCGCTCCAGATTTCCTCAGCGCTCCTGCTCTGAGAGACGTGGCCACAATGTAAACTGTAGAATTAATTTCACACCAGCTACGGTGAAGGGGGAAGCGCACCGCCTCAAAACTAAAGTACTGTAAATTATCCTTCGGAGCGTTTCTGGGTCACATGGACACAGTGTTACCACATTCCTGAAGCAGGCCTGAGACGGTAAACAAACCGCACATCTTCACAGACGTCAACACAATTAGGACTTGAGAAAATATGAACTTTGGAAGGCTTACCTCTCTCGCACTGTGGCCCAGTAAAACCGTAGACACAAGCACATCTGTTGGGTCCAATACAACGGCCACCATTTTGACATCCGCTCTCACACACAGCTACAGAAAGCAAAATTGGTGAAATGAAAGAATTTGTTACATTTTATCCTACAATTTTAGAGTTTTAGAGTTGCTATATGGCTTTAGAATGTTTGGAAAGTTCTTGATGTTTTTTTAGAAGTTCTAAAGATCAGTAAATAAAATATTTAGCTGGATTTAAATGCATTCTGAGATCTTTTTTGTCTCTTGTGAAATCATCTATTGTTGTGTGTGTCTGGGCAGGTATGTGGTTAAAAGAAAAATCCACGTACGCTGTCCACAGTGAGTTCCCGTGTAGCCCTTCTGACACGAGCAGGCATCTTCATTACAGACCCCTCCATTCATGCATCTGACGCTGCAGGACTGGACTGTACAGAGACAAGAGAGGTGATTATAATTTGTCTGGAGCGCTCAGTTGTGCTCAGTATAACAATGAACCATGCACGCAGCTAAAAGTGACCCCGTTTTCTGGGAAAAATACAGTCAGAAACATTCTTTTACTACACAAAAAATCTTTGATTTATTCCAGGAACTGCTTTCTAGTAAACTTGGCATTGTACACCATGAATATTGTTGCCACTGTGATGAATTGCACTAAAAAAATGCTGTGGGATTTTGTTTTAAACACTCAGCATTTGCTAGTAAATATCACAAAGAATTACAAAGAAATAGCAAGTTACTCACTGTGTAGTAGAAAGACCAAAATAGGATCCAATAATCTTTCTTTGAATCAATGATTTTCTGATTTAAAAAATGTTCACGAAAGTTTCCATGTGGCATTTTTTTACGCATTCATATGTCTTTATTTCATGCCAAGCATGTGAAACATTTTTACTCTTGATTTCAGTTCTTGAATTCAATTTTTACACTGTTTAATGGAAATGAAGATTCATGCAAAAAAAAAAAAAAGTTAATTGTTTAACTTTTTTGTTGTCTTTCCAATATCAGCAACCGCCATTTCAAATTCCTAGTGACTTGGCCAACGAAAGCCTATTTTCATCCTGATTTTCTACCAGACGTTTTTTTGGATGAGCAGATTAATTTTCCAGCGATTTTTCACAATGTGGAAATTCTCTTGGCGCAGAACGAATCACTTAGCAAGACTTTCAATAGAGTTCAGTAGAGTTCAGTAGAGTTTGTATATGAAACCATGGCGATTTAAAATTGCATTTAGATGACATCAGCAGAATGAATCATCTCTGATGGGACTTGCACTGAGTTTTTAAAAAGATAGATGTTCCCCAACGGTTGCATCAAAACGGTGCTCTCGCCAAACTGTTTCGTTCTGTCTAAACAAAGGCAGCGTGCCATTACGCTTCAGCCCAAATAAAAGTCAAGCTACTACTTATTCCAGACAAAGAAATATGTAACAGTTCTTCATTAATTCCTTTTTATCTTCGCCTGCCATGATCTAATCCTTTTAAAGTAATGTAAAAAAGCAGGAACCAAAACAAAATGTAAAGCCTGAAAGGTTTTTTTAGTAAAAATTTGGCTGTTTTTGTCTGATTTCAGATGAAAAATGCTGTTGGATGGAGATCAAACATGAGCACTTTGTTTTTTTCACTGATGGCATGCTTTCAACAGCAATGCCTGTAAATGTTTGAGCATGGGTCGTGTTTTCCTAAAGCGCAGGAAATGACTTCACTGGCTAGACCTGCTGACGGCCCCCTACAGGTGGTTCGCTCGCTGACCCATGCTAAGTGAGCAGCACGTGCTGAGACACACACACGAACACAAAACGGGGCTCCCCGAGGCCTGCCACCCCACAATGCACCTCTGTCTGCAGCCGTCACATCTGTCAGTTTTTTACAAGCTACACTGACGGCAGGAAACATGAGCAGGCCGAGAAACAGAGGTCCTTTATGGCCGTTTCTTTCTTGCGGCGTGGCGTGGAGTGGTGATCCGTGGCCTGTCAGCGTCAGGTTCACCAGCGAGACATCATGTGGTTTAAGATGAAAATGAATAGCTTCTCGAATTATAGCAGCGAGCGCTAGGTCTTGTTCTGCGTTCTATTATAAATCGATTTAAGAGCTGTCAGCCAGGGTTATTGTCGTTATATAAAACTAAAATGATGAAATAACTTTTTCATTACTTGAAATAGAATCAACGTTAACTGAAATAAATTAAATATAAATGTTTACTACAAACATATTTAGTTGACAAGGTAACATTTCTAATTTTTGTTAGGTTTACGAACTAAAATAACTTAAACTTTTATTTCAGTTAGTTTAAAATTAGAAACATTTCTAATTTTCATTTAAGTTAAAGTACTAAAATAAAAAAAACATTAACTTATTTTTATTTTAGTTATTTGCCAAGGCAACACTTCTATTTTTCATTAAGTTTAAGAATTAAAATAACTAAAACTAAACTTTAACTTTTCATTTAAGTTATAAACATTTCTAAACATTTCTAAACTCTAAAATAAACAAAACTTAAACTTGAACTTTAAACTAAAGTTTAAAATTTCTTGTTTAGAAACATTTCTAGTTTTTGTTTAAGATGATGTACTAAAAAACCTAAACAAAACTTATTTTTACTTTTAGTTATTTTCCAAGGCAACATTTCTAGTTTGGGTTTTGTTTAGTAAACAAAATAACTAAAATAAATCTTAAAGTTTAAACTACCTGAAATAAAAAACCTAAAACAAAACTTAAACTTATTTTTACTTTAGTTATTTTCCAAGACAACATTTCAGATTTTTGTTAAGTTTAAGTTTAAGAACTTATGTTTAGTTTAGTTATTTTCCATCGCAACATTTCTAGTTTTGGTTATGTTTAATAACTAAAATAACTGAAATAAATTTTACATTTTAAACTACGTGAAATAAAATACCTAAAACAAACTATAGTTTAAAATTTAAAACATTTCTAGTTTTTGTTTAAGATGATGTACTAAAAAACCTACAACAAAACTTTTTACTTTTTTTTACTTTACTTATTTTTACTGTAGTTATTTTCCAAGACAACATTTCTAGTTTTGGTTATGTTTAATAACTAAAATAACTAAAATAAATCTTACATTTTAAACTACCTGAAATAAAATACATAAAAAAACAAAACTTAAAACTTATTTTTATTTTAGATGTTGTTTGCTAAGGCAACATTTCTAATTTTGTTTAAGTTTAAGAACTAAAATAACTAAAACAAAACTTTAACTTTTCAGTTAAGTTATAAACATTTCTAATTTTTAAGTTTAAGAACTAAAATAACTACACCTTAAACTTGAACTTTAAACTAAAGTTTAAAATTTGAAACATTTCTAGTTTTTGTTTAAGATGATGTACTAAAAAACCTACAACAAAACTTAAACTTATTTTTACTTTAGTTATTTTCCAAAACAACATTTCTGATTTTTAAGTTTAAGAACTTATTTTTAGTTTAGTTATTTTCCATCGCAACATTTCTAGTTTTGGTTATGTTTAATAACTAAAATAACTAAAATAAATCTTACATTTTAAACTACCTGAAATAAAATACCTAAAACAAAACTTAAACTTATTTTTATTTTAGATGTTATTTGCTAAGGCAACAAACTTTAGGAACTAAAATACCTAAAGCAAAACTTATTTGAGTTTTAGCTATTTGCAAAGGCAACAATTCTAATTATCGTTAAGTTTAAGAACTAAAATAACTCAAACAAAGCTTAAACTTTTTCTTTCAGTTAGTTTAAAATAGAAACATTTCTCATTTTTGTTTAAGATTAAGTACTAAAATACCTAAAACAAAATTTAAACTTTATTTTAGTTACTTGCCAAGGCAACATTTCTAATTCTGGATGATTTTAAGAACTAAAATAACTCAAACAAAATTTAAACTTTTTATTTCAGTTAGTTTAAAATAGAAACATTTATAACTTTTGTTTAAGATGAAATATTAAAGTACCTAAGTAACCTCATTTTTTTTTTATTTATTTCCCAAGGCAACATTTCTAATTTTGGTAAAGCGTAAGAACTAAAATAACTTAAACAAAACGTACATTTTAAACTACTTGAAATTAAAAAGTTTCTTTTTCTAATTTCTAATTTTCATTTATGTTGAAGTACTAAAACACCTAAAACAAAACTTTAACTTATTACATGTTATTTGCTAGAGCAACATTTATAATTTTGGTTAAGTTTAAGAACTAAAATAACTAAAAAAAAAAACGTAAACTTTTTCGTTCAGTTAGTTTACAATTATAAACATTTCTAATTTTCTATTCAGTTAAAGTACTAAAATAACTAAAACTAAAATCTAGAAAAACTATAGAGACATATTGCAATAAGGTCTTATAAGTTAACATTAGTTAATGCATTAACAATGAGCAATTCATATGTTAAAGAATTTATTCATCTTTGTTAACATTAGTTAATAAAAATACAACTATTCATTGTTAGTTCATGTCACCTCAGTTCCATTAAAATATTAAGATACAACTTTTTACTTTCAAAATGTATAAATAAATGTTGTAATAAACATGAACTAAATTAGTATTTTTCATTGTTAGGTCTTGTTAACTAATGTAGTTAACTAGTTAACTAACTAACACTTGTTAACAAGTGCAAAGTGTCACTGACATATTTTAATTAACAAAAAAAACAAGTAAAATTACTAAAGCAGAACAAAATTACTAAAAGTTTAACGAAATTGGATAAGATGTATAAATACTTTAACAGTACATTAATGATACTAAAATAACACTGCTGATGGCCTAACATAAAAAATTGATTTTAATGATGAAGAAAAAGAGGTTGGGTTACAGTATCTTGAACACAGCTGCAGTATTTGGACGCTAATGGCTACAGCTAACATCCGTGTCGCTGCTTGTTATTTATGGAGTAATTGCAGATTCATAACTGACTCATAAATGTGGCCGCTCCCAACCACTGCAGACGGTACGCGGTCTGGTAGGCGTAATGACAGCATTACCGATCTCGCAAATCTCACGAGGCTGCCAAAACAGAGTAAAAGCGTATGTTTAGCTTTTGCTTTCAAACAGTGACTGGCAGCCGAATTAGATGGTCAATTTCTCATTGCCGAATAAATTGACTCTGGTTTTACAGCTTACGAGACCAAACCCTATGGTTTGGTGCATTTGGGTTTATTTGTCTATGACCGCATATTCCGGGCATTCGCTGAGAAACGGCTGGACGTCGCTGGCAGAGAGCAAGTGCAGTAAGAGAAACCTGCGCTAATGCTAAACACCTCATCCAGTGGTCATTACTTCTCCCAGCGCCCTCTAAACAAAATCAATCACATTTTTCTAAGAAACTCATAAAAAAATGCCCGGTGCAAGGTTTCACCGGCGGACATGTGGTCTCAAATTTAACATATCTCAACAGAAAACACTCCTGACTTGACATTAGCTAATGATTCAAAGGAACGAAACACTATACATTGTCAGAGCGATTTCACAGTATTTCCAGCCGGCTGTATCTCTGCTCAATTTCAACTCTCAAGCTAATAAATCGCTGGAAATGTCACGGAAAAGTTCAAAATTATGACAAGCCCCTCAACCACAAAGGGAAGCAGGGAAGAGAGAATTATAAAAAAAAAACACATCTAAAGTCAGAACTGTGCTTTAGCGGTTAGCACACATGCTCCAAATGTTGCTAGAAGTCATTTTCATATCCAAACTACGCCTATGAATGAAAGCACCAAAATGGCCAAAAACGATAAGCCAGAAAAGAAACCATGAACTAGTCAAAATCTGTTTTTCATACAGCCCAGGGCGTTTGCTACTAATGTGGCTGACAAAATGAAACCCAAATGACTGAACTCACCTGCGGCCGCACCACAGCTAGGGGCAAGATGACCACTGGAGCAGGTACACATGTTAGGCCTCGAGCAAAAGCCATCCCCACACGAGTTCCTACAGATGGCTGGAGAGACAAAAATATTCATGAGACGTGTTTAGCAAAGGCATTTTGAAGTTTTCCAAACATACTGTGCAGTACGCTAGTATCAGGTTCTGAACATAGCTTGGGTCTTAGGTCCAAGCATTAATCTCTTGGGAGTTGTGTTGTGGTTAAAGTTCTTGGGGTCAAACCCCAGAAAGAGCAATTCATGAATTTGGGAGTGGCTGATTTCCCCCTGAAGTACCCTTGAGCAAGATAAATAGCCTAAGGCTAAATGCTAACTTCAGCATGCAACTTTAAAAACAAACATTGCAGATACTTACGAACTATACACTGGTTCCCTCCAGGAAGCGTTTTCCATCCCGGACAACAATAGGAGTGGAAGCGGGAACCGCATACGTTGGGCCTGAAACAACGGAGACAAGTCCATTAAATTACAGAAACCAAATATTATTCATGAACAGAATGAAATATCTACAGTCTCAAAGACCTCCTGACCCTTTGCAATAAATATGGCTCAATACATACAATGGCCCCGACGGACTTTCCAGGGAAACGACATGAAAAGGGTTTGTTTTGAGTAAGACCATAACTAAACTTCCTGAGACAGAAATATTTACTAAAGCTACTCTTACGTTCCCAAATGCACTCAACCATGAGCTGTTTTTTTGGCAGCTTTGTCACCCACAGTGGGTTCCAAGGAAAAGTGTCTGTCTTAGTCATAATTTGTGTGATTAATGACAGGACCAAGTCCAAAGTTCAGATTTTCTCTAAGTGCGAACAAACCCAGCACCATGTTTTGGGGCTCACTGTTTATGTATATGACTAGGTCCAGGGCTTCCAACTGGTAATTGACAGCTTGGAGGCAATACGCCCTCAGAACGTGTCATTTCTTTCCAACAAGCCCTTAGGATCTCCATCAACTATGGACCCTTACTGCGAAAACAGTTTTATTTCTATCAGCACCAAGTTAAGCCTGCCGTAAATGGACCTTTGAAAAAACCACAAGGTACATCTGTCTTCCTATGCGCGCACACATAAATTCCTTTCCTCTACAAGTCACTATGTTTACAAATGTCAGTCACCTGGGAACGACCAGCTGTAGTTTGAATCTTTTGATGGATTTTAAACCGCATTGCCAGACGACACAACCGCTAACAGCAGAAACCAAGAGAGATGTGTAGGGCCAGAAAGACTAGAGGGCTAGATGTTGGAAGACGAAAACGGAAAATGCTGGGAAAAGGGCACGAATCAGTGGGAGGTAAAGAAAACAAGTGGAAGTGAAAAGTTTGGGGGGTTGGGAGGTGGGCCGCTGAAAACAAAAGCAGCAGCGGAAATTAGGCCAGAAGATGATGAATTATCAGCAATGTGGGACCGGAGAGTCTTATTTCTCAACTGGAGCCTGAAAAATCAAGTCTGAAGCTCTTGCAGAATGATGCCAGGACGGTTATCCCTGCACGCAAACCAATCTCCTCTTTCTTTAATTCTAGGCTTTTCAATGCGTTCCCTCTTCTCCAAGCTGGAATACTGCTTTGGGTGGTTATGAAGTAGTGTAGCAATCACGCGATCCATGTGCAAACTACTAAACGTATTAGTTTCAGCATGGTCTGTTTACCACTGCTAAATGAAGAACATTTACCAAACCCAACAACTTGAATATGAACCAGCACCTCAAAGAGAGATATAAATTGGTACCGGGTTCTTTGCTACAAGGCAAATACCTTGTGAAAGACCATGTGACTCCTTCAGCTAGATGGACCAATTCATTTCACGTCACTAGGTCAAATCCTTTTTCATTTACAGGGGTACCAGTCCTCGGGCAAGAGATTTGCAAGCAATTCTTTGCCAACGATCTCAAGATAAAGCAGCTCAACTTTACGACCTTTGAGATCCCCTCACCAACTGAATTCCAGTTAGGCGAAAGGTCAGGACAAGACTGAGATAGGAAATCAGGATGCTTTGACGGCCTCTGGCCAGTTCTCGGTGAGGTCATAAAAACTTAACGGGAGCTCTCGGGTGCAGACAAAGATAGCAGAACTCCATCCCACCGGCTACCACTCCTAAAGAGGTTAAGGGTCAACTTAGAGGCATCTGCTCCCAGCCCCCAGGATTGCTTCTAACTCCAGAGCCAATAAGCTAATGGCACGGTTGTTTTAACATTATAAAGATCCCATGTGTAAAGCCTCTGGATCTCTACGGCCTTTCCCAGTCCAACTTGGCCTGTTTCAAGCCCCTGACCCTAATGAACTCCAACCACACTGCCGTCTAGACTTTACACACTTTTAATGCAATGAGGGAGGAGGGGGTCGCTCCATATGATTTTTAATGCCCATTGCACAAGTCCCATGTGGGAATGTTGTCACTTTCTGGTCCACAAGACACTTCGGAGATCTGGAGCGACTGATGGTATCGGGAATAAGCAACAGAAAGCAATTAGCTGTTGTGTTTTTTCTTGTTTGGTACAATACAATGAGCGCATTTGATAAGACGATAAGAATTTCTGGGCATGCTATTATGCACACATAAGGATACACTTATCAGATCTACGTCTTCCTTTCCACTGGTTAGATGACAATCCCCACTGAAAAGAGAAGAAAACATGCCTTTCTGTTTTTTCTTGTTGGGTCCCTTAAAAATAAGTTAGCCCCATAGGCCATATTTTTTGCTCTTAAACTTATAAATGTATTTCCATAAAGAACAATTCCACAACAAAACATTGTTGGCTTGTAGGAATCTCCTCGGGATCCAAGAAGGATTGTTTTCCTTTAGACTGGCATGTACTTCTAGCTTTTAAAAGAATATAAATCCAAGACAAAGAACTCAGTCTGTCTAGGGATACAAACATAAAGCGTTCTGGAAGAACTGGAGCCCATCTTTGGAGTCTAGTGGAGCTGACATTGCCTCGGAGACACAAATGAAGAGAAACCCTGGCCAAGCCAGCAAGACTTCTAAAAACATCTACCCTGAGCACGAAACTCATCAGGGTTGGCATTGAGAACCACGTAATCATATTCTCACCCCAGGACCATTGCTTTTACAGCAGTTGCCCAGACTTTACCTTCATTTAAGGGGCCCCTAAATGCAATGTGATCAGACTCCTCCAGTCTGACGGCCAAATTGCGCTTAGCAAGGAGAGCCAGTAAGCTGCAAATCCTACTGCGGCTCTTTTAAACCGTCTGACCCAGAATAACTTGGCTTGATTGGTCGGCAGTAGATCAAATGCGCGTTTTCGCGCAACATCATTATAATCATTGTTCTTAAGGGACGTCCTTACACCGTGTTGGTATGTTAAATAGGATTACAAATGGTGCTTGGTGGTGATTAAAACCTTTCTTTAAGACTACAACATTTGTAATAAGGGTCTTTAAGTTTGGGAACAGTTGGACAGGAAGCAATCTAGAAGCCGTGCAAGTCCCTACATCCCTTTGGGATAGTTTGTGTTTAGCATGTGATCTCAAAAGGGCACATTTCTCAATTGACTCGGTGCCACATGGTTCTGCTCCACTGACCGGATCAGAGACTCCCTCTTAGTTTACCTGGAAAATTGGCCATAGTGTTCAGTTAACGAATGTTTGAGTACGATACAGGCTCTTGCTTCTGGTACTGGTGTGCATGTACAGAACGGCGCTTTTGTTTCTGAACTTCAGTCTCAAGTGGATCGTTAACCACAGTCCTCAAAGTGTCTGTTTGGCCTTGCCAGATTGGGTTCAGACCTTAACTCAAAAGACCCTTTCCTGATTAAATAAGGATCCAAGAATTAGAGACATATCTCTGTTGTGAAATGTTCTTTCTCACCTCCAGCTTGAAAACAAATGTCCCTTGTTGGAGACCCCCTGAGTAATCAGAATACCTCATTTCCTGTTGCAGTTTGCAGGAGAGTTATAAGCAAGTACAGATGAGTGGATGATTGGAACAACTGCCTAGAACATATGAGGGCCGCACGGCACAAAACAGCCATTGTTTTCCCAAAAATTAAAAAAATACACAGCTTTGCCTTTGTGGAGACAAATGCAGACATTGAGTTCGAGAGACACTGGAGGGCGTAGAAAAATATCTATCATGCAGTCACTCCTCAGTTTTCAACTAGGGACCTAAAACACCATGCTTTTTTCTAGACGTAAAATTTACGATAGCCAAACAATCTTTCAACAGCTTAAGTTATCAGCAGGAAATGACAGTCCTGTTGTCATGACCAACATACTGAGGCATTTCGGTACTTAAAATTCCTTCACAGCATATTCACAACACTTCTGCAGCTGGCTCTATCCCATACGTTGCTTTGTAAGGGACCAATCGTGGTTTCAACCCAGTTTGGCTCTAACCCAAGAAGCACAGCAAGTTGCAACATAAATCTACTGCATTTAAAGATAATGCTAGCTTTAAATTCAACCTATATGGATGAGATATACCAACCCCCAAATAAATATACTGTACTGCTGGTAATAAAAGTTGAGTTAAGCCCTCCGCCTCATATGGTGAAACCATTAGAATGTCCACTTCAAGAATGAAACTGACAGAGAACAGGAGCAGGACGTGACTGAAAAAACTCTTACCCCCTGAGGGACTCCTGGCCTCTTCGACGGACCCTCTGTTGCACCTCCCCCTCAGGTTTTCCAGTGAATCGACTGGCCTGGATGTCTCCATCTCCTTGCGCCTGCGCCGAATGGACCGCAGCCCACCAGATCGCGGCCCATCCGAGCACCACCTTGGCCAGCTTCCACACTCCCATTGGCCCCTGCTGTGCGACTCCTGAAGCGTCGTTAAACGTGCTTCACCCGCAATAAAACTCTTCCTTTCCAATGAGCTCTTCAGAAGCTTGTGATCCAAGAGCACTCCAGGCTGAAGGCTAAAAAAAGAGAAGACAAAATGCATACCTTTACTTTCATTCCCTTTACTGGTTACCCTGTTTGGTGAACATACGAACAAATGCGCCCGCTCATAAATTTAGCTATTAAATCGCCCACGGTCGATGATGGAGTTTTTTATAAAGTGCAGTATTATTCCAAGCAAACCGTATGGCTCTTTAAGCGCCAGCTTGCATCCTTTTACAGGCCCACTTAGACTGTCTCAGTGTGCATTCGCTGTAGAAATAACCAACTCTTGGCCAAGACTGGACTCCTGGATTTGTCCTCAAACGGCTCATTAAAAATAAGATTTTAGGGTAAATAATGGGCCTCCGAAGATTTAAAACTATGGCAGAAACTGGTTTCAACTTCATGGGGGTGGCAAAATAACAGTGAGATTTTACAGATTTTCTTTTCAGCATGATATATTTGCATTAAACCTCTGCAAAGTGGGCGTACTGCTTAATAAGGACATTCTTTAACAAAGACTTTTATTATATGCTGATTATAATATATACCTTTATTTCACTGATAGAAACGTTCGCTAAATGAATACTGCCAACATCAAAGCTGGTTAAATGAGAAGATTGCAATAATAAAGTTCGTTAAATTACAGTACACCATTTAAGATGACAGGTCTAGTAAGTCTGAGAAGGAAAGTTTGAAGAGTTTACAAGTGGGCGGGTCTGACTGCAATGTGAACATTGAAGAAAAAACATCAATGAGCACAGCAATCTTTTACAGTATACCTACATGCATTTATACTCTGATAAAGTTTGTATTTAGATGTAGTTTTGACAGGAGTTGCCTTGGAAAAATTAATTAATTAAAATATTATTTAAAATCAAAACGCGTCTGGATGGCGGTAGTTTCATGGGGAGATGATGATGATGAATTCAGTTAAGTTCGTTTGAATTTGACAGCTCTGGTAAATCTGAGAGGGAAAGTTTGAGGAGTTTTCAGGTGGGCGGTGCTAAACGCGGCGCGAACAAAGAAAAAAAAACATCAGTGACAACAATCATCTTTCGAAGCCGTATCATTATGAATTACAATGTCCGCTTTTCCGCTCTTAATGACGTCAGACACGGTGACAATTCGACATCTTGTACCTTAATTATGACGTTAAAAAAACGGCACGTGAGCGTTTCCTTTGTGAAGAAAAGAAAAAAAAGTCGTTAGAAAAAAAAAGAGTTGCTGAGGTAAACGCGCTTGCTATGTACACTATACGAGAGATTTCGCGATTATATTAACTGAGTTCCAGTATTCTGCTGATAATAAGTGTACTTGTTGCGTTCTAGTGTATTTTAACGAATATCAAATGGATATTTGCAATTGTAAATCGTTTAAACTGTATTTAACCGACTGTTTTAAGTTTAACTTAAAGTTTAATCTCTTTTCAAGTTAGTTTTGTCGTGTTTCGAAACCTTACAAGCGGTTTTCAGCTTTAAACTTTTTTGCTAATCAGTCATGAGCCAAAATAATAGTTTTGCGTTTTAAATGAGTTAGCCGGTCAACAGACTGTAGGGAAAAAAAACGCCGGTTCGCGTCACCAAGAATTTTTTTTCTCAGTTTGATTTTTACAAAGTAGCCAACTGCCTAATCGCCCTTAAATTCGTTTTTCCCACATTTTAGGTTAAAATCGCGCTGCATATTACGAGCCTTGTTGAAACGGATGCATATAAACCGTGCGTAAATAATCAGCATATTGAAGCAGAATTACCTCAGATGTCTTGGAGTGCCTGGAGGAGTCCGTTATTGTCACGGGATATGTTCCCCTGAATGGAAAACTGCACTGTAGCCCTTGTGAGAAAGAAAAAAGTAAGTGATTTACCCTGATAGGTCGAGGGGAGGTGCTTTGGTCGAAGAGCCACAGAGGAGGGGGTTTGAACCCACTGACTGTCCCCCTGCAATGCAACCAACCATTATTTACACGACTGAAAGAGTGAAAGAAAGAGAAAAGCTAAGTATGTGATTTAGAGCTTTTGTAAAATGTCTCCTGCAGTAGAAACAATTGGATTGTTCTTTGTAATCACTGATTGATGTAATAATGAGGCGGGTTGATTAACTGATTTGCTTGTGTTTGAAAAGGCAGGATAGGCCTACACAAGAAAGCTACAACAATCATGAGACAACTCTTTTTTTTTTTTTTTTTACCTGACATGAAAAATAATAGCATTTAATATGTTAGTAGCAATGAAAATAATGTAAATGCTATATAAACATCAGAAACTATGTAAAACCTATATTTATTTGATTCAAAGTACAACAGAAACAGTAAAAAAAAATTAAAATATTTTACTATTTAAAATAACCGTTTTCTATTTAAATATATTTTAAAATGTAATTTATTCCTGTGATTTCAAAGCTAAATTTTTAGCACCACTTTTTTTACTCCAGTCACATGATCCTTCCGAAATCATTCTAATATTCTGATTTGCTGCTCAAAAACATATATTATTATTATTATTATTATTATTATTATTATTATGTTGAAAACAGCTGAGTAGATTTTTTTCAGATTTGTTTAATGAATATAAAGTTCAGAAGAACAGCATTTATCTGAAATAGAAATGTTTTGTAACATAAATATCATATATAAAATATCAAATAAATGTTTTTATCATCATTTTGATGATAAAAAACAAAATGTTATACTTATAATTACTTAAAACTTATAATATTAAACAATTATACTTAACTGTTTGAAATATATTTATAATAATAATAAAAACAAAATGTTTGAACATACTTGAACAGCAAATCAGCATATTAGAATGATTTCTGAAGCATTATGTGACACTGAAGACTGGATTAATGATGCCAAAAAATTTAGCTTTGATCACAGAAATAAATTACATTTCAAAATATATTCAAATAAAAAATAGTTCTTTTAAATAGTAAAGATATTTTAAATGTACTTTGGATCAAATAAAGGCAGACTTGATGAGCAGAAGAGACTTCTTTAAAAAAAACATTTAAAATCTTACTGTTTAAAAACTTTTGACTGGTAGTGTATGTATATAATACAGCTAAATGCTATAAATGTATATGATTTTCTTTTTTCACATGGTATAGAAATAAACTTTGTAAAGTCAACATATACTGAGACAAAAACGAAATTAGTAAATATATTATTGGCAGTATAAATTTAAAAAAAAGTATCTTGTTTATAAAATTGCAAATAAAAAAGTTTTTGTTGTAACTTATTTAAATGTTTTAATGCCACATAAAACTGCACATATGTATATATACTAAGTAGCATAATATATAGTAAAAAATGCTTTTGTTTTGCAATTTTATTTTGCAGTTTTGTTTGCATTTTCATAAACAAACTATAAATGTTTTTTTTTTTCTTTACGATTTATTTTCTCACAACAATTTAGTTGAAAAGTTAAACTGGAAAAAGTTTTACATTGTCTCATATGTTGATTTTATTTTGCATGTTTTTGCACACAAAGAATTATCATGATCATTTATACTGTCAACACAACAATTTGAGAAAAATGTCGAACTGTACATTTGAAACAGTCTTAGTATTTGGTATGATTTACACAGACTTTATTTTCACACACATGCAAAGACAACAAAAAAGTCGGCGTTTACAGTTAAAGTAAAACATGCTACATTGCTATGACTCAAAAGTCAAACTAAAGCTGATCATTCACTCTCGACACGTTGTCATCATATTGGAAGGGTAAATAATCCCGTGTTAGCCAAACAAGATGAAAAGCTTTGTTTTCTCACTCAGTCTTGCCAAATTTTAATTGGCTGTTTGGGACGACGCGCCACCTGGGTGGTCAAACAGCTGAGCGCAACCCAAATGCAAGTGACAACATTGTTGAAACTACGTCAGCAGGTTTGAAAAACATAGATGCCTTTGTTGTCTAAGCAATTTCAAGAACGGCCTCCGTCACTCTTGCATTTACTGCGCTTGTTTTATCCCCCAGCAAGTAAAAAACGTGGGAGATTCGGTTAAAATACGTTAGTTCCCAATGTCGTAAAAGTTAATTGAAGAAATCAGCATCAGCGTGTAACTGCGTTTGAGTACATCGCCTACGTCATGTAAAATACATCCATAGGCCTTTAGTGCTAGCAATGATTTGCGGCGTGTTTTCCGATCCCCCTCGTCTTTGGAGCAAATGCAGTGGAATGAGATAGGAGCAATGTTCTTGGCAGAGACGTCTTTCTCCGAGACCCACGCGGCTCACCCCTAAACAGAACCACATTGTGCGCTGAGCCCGCTTTCCCTTTCCTTTTGACTCCCCCTCAACATCTGACAGGTTGTGTTGAACAGTATGTTTGCGTCCCAAAGAGGATGCGACATCCAGAGTCTTTCCAGGAAGACAATGAAGAACGAGCGTTTTCTGACTAATCTCGTGACTGTCCTGGGAATTGCAAACTTACAAAATCATAAACACGGTCTGCTTTCGATTAATGTAATACTTTCCTTATTAGCAAGCATCACTGTTACTTTTACTCATAGTGTTTGGAGCAAACATCTTGTGCTCTAGACATTAAAGGATTAGTCAATTTGCTGAAATTTTCCTCATCCTCAGGCCATCCAAAATGTGGATGAGTTTGTTTCTTCATCAGATTTGGAGAAATGTAGCATTACGTCACTTGCTCACCAATGGATGTGAATGGGTGCCGTCAGAATGAGAGTCTAAACAGCTAATAAAAACACACAATAATTCACATGTAATCCACAGCACTCCAGTCCATCAATTAATGCCTTGAGAAGCCAAAAACTGCTTGTTTTTGAAGAAATAAATCTGTCATTAAGACCTTTTTTAACTTCAAACCATCACTTCTGGCTAATATACAAGTCCATTATGGATTACGGACTCGTTTTTTAGCCAGAGGTCAAAAATTAGTCTTAATGATGAATTTTGATATGAGAAGACAACAAGAGATGGACTTTTTTACTGGAGGAAGCATTATTATGGATTACAGACTTGTATTTTGGCCAGAAGCAATGAGTTGAAGTTAAAAAATGTCTCAATGATGGATTTGTTACTTACAAACACACAGCTTTTGGCTTGTCAAGACGTTAACTGATGAATTATCGTTATGTTTTTATCAGCTGCTTAGACTCTCATTCTGATGGCACATATTCACATCCATTGGTGAGCAAGTGATGCAATGCTACATTTCTCCAAATCTGATGCAGAAACAAACTCGTCTATATCTTGGATGGTCTAAATCTGAATCAGGAGAGAAGTCTGCACTGATCAAGCACTGTTTGCAAGCCAAAACAGCTCTAAACAAATATGCAGATGGATTTTGATATGAGAGGACAACAAGAGATGGACTTTTTTACTGGAGGAAGCATTAATATGGATTACAGACTTGCATTTTGGTTCATGATAGATTTGTTTCTTACAAACACACAGCTTTCGGCTTCTCAAGATGTTAACTGATGGACTTAAGTGGTGTGGATTACTTGTGGATTATCGTTATGTTTTTATCAGCTGCTTAGACTCTCATTCTGACGGCACCCATTCACATCCATTAGTGAGCAAGTGACGCAATGCTACATTTCTTCAAATCTGATTAAGAAACAAACTCATCTACATCTTAGATAGTCTAAAGGTAAGTACATTTTCAGCAAATGTCCATTTTTGGGTGAACTATTCCTTTAAATAATGTTGTCAAAATGTTAGCACAAAATAACGCTTTCTTCAATGCATAGGTGTTCTGATCAGAATCAGGAGAGAAATATGTACAGATCAAACACTGTTTACAAGCCAAAACAGCTCTAAATAAATATGTGGGTGGATTTTGATATGAGAGGACAAGACATGGCCTTTTTTTAATGGAAGAAGCTTTATTATGAATTACGGACACATATCTCTGCCAAAATCAATAGTTTGTAGTTTAAAAAAAAAATCTTGCTGGATTTGTTTCTTACAAATGTGCAGCTTTTGTCTTCTCAAGATGTTAATTGATGAACTGTAGTGGTGTGAATTACTTGTGGATTATTGTCATGTTTTTATAAACTGTTTAGACTCTCATTCTGACAGCACCCATTCACATCCATTGATGAGCAAGTGACGTAATGCTACATTTCTCCAAATCTGATGCAGAAACAAACTCATCTACATCTTGGATGGTCTAAAGGTGAGTGCATTTTCAGCAAATGTCCATTTTTGGATGAACTATTCCTTTAATAATGTTAGCACATAATAACACTTCCTCCAGTGAAAATGTGTTCTGGTCTAAATCAGGAGAGAAATCTGCACAGATCAAGCACCGTTTACAAGTCAAAACAGCTCTAAACTAATATGTGGGTGGATTTTGATATGAAAGGGCAGCAAAAGACAGACTTTTTTAATGGAGGAAGCATTATTGTGCATTACGGACTCATATCTTGTCCGAAAGCAATGGTTTGAAGTTTAAAAAAAAAGTCTTGATGGATTTGTTTGTTACAAATGTGCAGCTTTTGTCTTCTCGATGTTAGCTGATGGACAGGAGAGGTGTGAATTACTTGTGTATTATTGTGATGTTTTATCAGCTCTCATTCTGACGGCACCCATTCACATTCATTGGTGAATGAACTCATTTACATCTTGGATGGCTTGAGAGTGAGTACATTTTTAGCAAAATTTCCTTTTTGGAAGAACTATTCTTTTAACAACTTCCTAAATTATGTGTCATTGCTATTTTTGTCATATTTAGAGGCCAGAATTTAAAAAATGCACAAAATATTTCTCAGTACATGTCCTCAAGATACTATAAACAACGGTTTTAATTAAATATGCGTGTTTCTGTCGGCTTGTTTGTTAGAGAGGCAATAATCACAAGCAGGATTCGAGGTGGTGTTGTGCTACGGCTGGAGTCTTTCCTAGAGATGGTTTGTTTATGAGAGATGACAATACTGCATAAACCAGATGATGATCCAGTTGTTTTTAATACGGTTCTGGTCTCATCAAGGAGCCCCTGTTTTACTCCTCCGTTAATCCTGTCAATGTCGCTTTGATTGGGTTCGGCTTCGCATCTCCGTCTTCCTTTTTTAAAAGAACACCATGTTTCAGCAACACAATGCATTGTATAAACAAGAATCGCATTTTATACGAGGCCTTATGAGTCATAGAAGAAAAACGTTAGAGTTAGAAGTTAGAGCAAAAATAAATGTGGTCTAGCCTAAACAGACAGTTTGTTAGGATTCCACGATCTCCCAGCATGCATTGCAGTGTGATAAATGATGTGGTTATTGCTATAGGA